>CABHPR010144316.1:22839-62848 GCA_902168415.1 Peromyscus melanophrys
CCCCCCCAAACTCTGTTAACATGGAAATAAAGGGATATTTTTATTTTGTTAGTTTTCTAAGAATCCATGTGATTTGTATCTCTAAGATTTTAGAAAAATTGATATCCTTGGTGTGAGAACCAAATACATTCTTTTCCTGACAGGAGTCAGATTATGTAACAAAAACCCAGCACAGGCACGAGAAGCCCTCTTTTGAATGATTGGTCAAGGTTGTCTAAGAGACTCCCCAAACATATAGGCTATTGCTACTGTTCTTGGTTACTTCCCAGAGGTGGGAAACAATTCTCTATTGCTGATGACACCATGCAGTTCAGACACAGGGCTTAGAAGCTCCTGATGTGAACTGACCTGAAAACCTTTTCCCTGAGGACTAGCTTTATGGAACCAGAAGGAAACTTACAAAGGAGGGAAACAACCAAAGTCCTACCCAGGTATGATGTCTATGAACCACAACAATGACCAGCATGGTAAGATAACCCTAAGGATGCAATAATGTGCAGATACCTCAGTGGTAAATGACAGCTTTATAATTGGACTTAAGACTCACTCAACAAGGAAATCATGCCTGGTACAGACAACTTAACCAACTACCAAAGGCTAGTAAAGTTATGGACCTTGGAGGAGAACTTACAATTGCTATTTTACTAAACCAGCATAATCCCCAAGTATAGTCTAAATATTTATCCTCCTCAACAGGTCCTTTATGTGACAGTAGTGTCATTTAGTAATTTAATCTTAAAATAAAAAATGCTTCTATTGACATATTTTCTGATCTACAGCACTCCACAAACTCATATATATTATTTAAGTTTAAATTGATGCAAATTAAAATTTCACATGTCCTGAGAAAAATAGAAATATCATTTTGAAAGATTTCCCTGAAAGAGACATTCTTTTATGTAACGATTGCAGTATGTTTCCTTGACAACATTGCTGCTAAGACGGTCTCCTTGAGGCAATAAAGAATCTGTGGTGAGTGATTGATGTCTCTGTTAAATATGGAAAATGTGAATGCACCATGTGTAGCTAAACATGTCACTATCGTCATATAACAAAATACTAGTTAGTTAGATGAAATGTTTGTTGTAGAAGATAAAACTCACCAAAGAGGAAGCTTTGAAAAGTAAAATAATGGAGCAATTTACAGAGTAAATAGATGTGTTAATGTGACTGGCATTTCAAATGGAATCAATACAGACCTCACCTCAGCCTTTTCCAAATAGGAACATAAACACCATTAATTGAGACATTTCTTTAGTGTTGAGTTGTGAACTGAATTTAGGTGCTGTTTGATTGGTAGGAATCTTGGAAGTAATAATTGAATGGAGAAAGGAGTGTGACTCTGTGTAGTGACTAGTATCAACATTCTGCTAGCATCTCATATTTCACAGATGAAGATGAGACATTTTAAAACATTAGCTTTCTCTTGCCATGGGGTTGAGACTAAAAGTCATCTGTTTACTAGATATTTTCCAGGAAGGATTTTTCTAGTGTTACAACCTAATATTTAGTATAATATGTGTGATGAATGCCCTGTTTTGGAGTCAGGAAAAATAAAAGGCAGCCAAACTCTTCAATTATGTGAGGAAATCTAGAAAGAAAACAATGTTTTTAAATATTTTTTGAAACACATACATGACTAACCCATTACAGCTGTACGTTAACACTAAAAAGACTATGTTTCAGTATGCCTTCCTACCATGACAACTTACGGCTGATCCAACAATTACAAAGTGCAGAGACCACTGTCGCCTACTGGGAAGCAAAACTGTGGATGTGAATAGACATGGAACAAGAGAAGATGGCACTGGCCTAAAATCACAGTTTTAAAATCACATCAAGGTGATTACCAGCTTGAAGTGGGATAAAAGTACAATGGTAAGCAGGAGTCAAGGCAGGTTGTTTTGTGCTGCAATGGCTGCTGAAAGTAAAAAGAATGAAAAAAAAATAGTCCCTTCCACAAAAGGAACTAGCAAGCTAGATCTCTATTCCTAACCTCTATTCAACAGTAAGAGAGTGCTATCAAATAAGTTCTACCCCCGTGATGTCTATAGGCTTCTTGTGGCTGAAGCAAATGCTTCACTGGCTTCTGAATTAGCAACTTAAGAGCCTGGTACACAATAGAATCAAAAGAGTTGTTTCAGGCAGCTGTGAGTCTTCCAATCAGGAAGATGGAATCCAAGAAAGCTACTCATTGACATCCCTGACACTGTTAGCTTAGCTGGTTGACATGAAGTTGGGCTAAAATCCAAAAGGACATACCCATTGGAAGGCTATGATCACCACTATACCACCAATGCTATATCATGGCATAGGTCTTGGCAATCATTTACTTGTATTCTACAATTTTGGTTCATATTTATTAAAATGTTGATTAATAGAACCCTTTATCCAAACATCAATGTACTTTTTTATTGTCTCATAAACCCCAATGTATCATAAAGAACCAACCTTTAAAAGTAATGTTTTTTTTTTAAAATTATGTTTTATTCTTAGAGGATTATAACATAATTACATAATTTCCCATTCCTGTTTCAATCTTTAAACCCCTTTTCTTGATTTCTTTCAGAATTATGGCATCTTTTATCATTAAATATATATACATTCATAAATTCATAAACACAACCTGCTCAGTCTGTATAATACTTTCATTTGATAGTACCTAGGACATGTTTACAATGCACCAGGTACTTATTAAAAATGTTCAAAGTATTTACTCATTCAAGTATGAAGGATCTTAAAGAAAGATGAAGGGAGCTAAATGTAATGAGTAAACAGAGCGGGATATATAGACTAGGACCTAGGGCATTTGAAAGGCTCGTTCCTAGTGATTCCTATAAATGGTAGGAATCAAAAAAAATGGTAGGAATCTTCAATGTTCCATCCACACTACTAGGCAATGGTAAACGCCATCCATTTTCTCCACCTACATGGATGAAACGTAACTACAAGATAGAGGCGATCTCACACCGAAATTCTTGATACAACCTCATACTTTCAAGTGTAGAGAACTGAACATAGTTTTCGCTATTGGCTCAATCACTGTCAAGAAATCAAAGGAATTCTAGTCAATTTCTGAGTTGAGGCACGCTCTTCATAATTTAGATACATAGATGTGACTAGATGACTAGATACATCTATGTGAATCTAAACATAAAATACAGATTTTATGTTTAAAATTTTATATATCAATGAGTAGATTTAACTTGATTTTGTTTGAGATGTTTGTAGGAAAACATATAACAAGTCACCTTACAAAAGGCTAATGAAATTAGGCTTAGTTTGGTCTGTTTTGGCTCATGTTACAAAATTCACATTCTATTTATATAGCAAAATACTATTCTGAGCGCACACTGTAAGAATTCCACACTAGAAGGCTTTGTGTACTACCATAAGAGGAAGCCGTACATTTCTCCATAAGTGACACTGTCTTTTGCATTCCTGGATTGTATTTTATGCTTTCAGAAGCATGAAATTTTGAGTTGCATAAAGAATGCATTTTATAAAGAATTTTAATAGGAACTGTTTCATATAGCAATTTCTCCTATAAAATAATGTAAATTATTAACTAATAACTTTTTGTTACCATATCTATTTCACAAAGCAATGTATTATTATCAATACCATCTTAAAAATATTTTCCTTGCCATTAATAAAATGCATTTTATTCAGCCTAATAATCATAGATTAGTAATATTGCCATGTCTTTTTTCTTCCTTCCCTTGATTAATACAGTTATAAGAATTCTGTATTTCATATATTCATAGTATATTCCACAATTTTGAGCATGTTCCAAACACTCAGTAATTATCTTCATGGCACATGCCATCTATCAAGCAATACTGTCAACATTATGCTATTTTTTCTTTCTTTGATTAAAATTTTATTGTCTGCGTGTGCGTGGTGTGTGTGTGTGTGTGTGTGTGTGTGTGTGTGTGTGTGTGTGTGTGAGTGTGTGTGAGCGCCATGAAACGCATGTGGAGGTCAGAGGACAACTGTACAGGTTAGTTCTCTCTTTCTACTAGGGGCTAGGGACAGAACTAAGGTCGTGAGGCTTCCATGGCAAGCACCTTTACCTGTTGTGTTATTTTGGCAGCTTCAGTATGCCATTTCTTTAGTTACTTTCCTATCCAAACAATGTATATTTATCAATTGTACAAAATGTGCCATGCCATAGAGAAGCACTGATGAGCCAAACAGTCATTGTTTCTTCCTTCACAGAGTTTGCATCCTAGCTCTTATGTAGAAATATGACTCTAGAAAGATCTGCAATTGATTTCTTTATTGTAGTCTAGTTCATCAATCAGCTAAAATTGTATTTCCTCCATAATACATATTCTATTTTTAAAACAAAAGAACACAATCATTAATTTGCAATTTCCTTAGAGAATAGGAGATAAGACAAAATACAGTCTTATAAAATTTTGTCATATTCTAAAAAGCAATCTTAGTGTACATACAAAAAGCATTGAGTGCCATAAGAACCCAAACAGCAATGATCCTGGTTTTGAAACCTTTTAATCACCCTGCACCTGCTGTTATTAAAACCAAGAAATCATTGTAAAAATATCCTGAGTTAAAATCAGTTATGACATGTTAATAAAACTTGCCATCATTTGACAAATTTTATGATAACGTCAAGAGTTGTCACTATGTGCTCTTTATCTGAAAATAGTTTTTTTCCCTTGGTAGCAAAAATTACCATTCTTGAAGCTACAAGTAGAAACTGAAGCAAATAGTAGTACATTGGTTTCACTGTGTGGACCAAGGATGCCATGGAAACTTGCAGCTTAATGCAATAATGGTTACAAGGTCTGAGAGTTATTGGGTTTCCATGAGTTTGTAGGCTTTTTTGTTTCTTTTGTTGTTGAACTCCAGCTTTAAGGCCAAGATGGTCTGATAAGACAGAGAGGGTTGTTTAAATTATTTTGTATCTGTTTAGGCTTGCTTTGTGACCAAGTATGAGGTCAATTTTAGAGAAGGTTCAATCAAGTGCTAAGAAGGAGGTATATTCTTTTGTGTTTGGGTGAAATGTTCTGTTGGTATTTGCTAGGTCCATTTGAGTCATAACATCAGTTAATTCCATTATTTCTCTGTTTAGTTTCTGTCTGGATGACCTGCCCATTGGTGAAATTAGGATGTTGAAGTCTCTCACTATTAATGTATGGGGTTTGATGTGTGATTCAAGCTTTAGTAATGTTTCTTTTACCACTGTGGGTGCCTTGTACCTGGGGCATAGATGTTAAGAATTGAGATGGCATTTTTGGTGTTTTTTTCCTTTGATGAGTAGGAAGTATCCTTCACCATTTCTATTGATTAATTTTGGTTAGAAGTCTATGTTGCTAAATATCAGAATGGCTACACCAACTTGTTTCTTGGGTCCATTTGCTTGGAATATCTTTTCCAACCCTTTAATCTGAGGTAATATCTATTTTTGATGTTGAGATGTGTTTCTTGTATGCAGCAAAAGGATGGATCCTGTTTCACATCTATTCTGTTACCCTGTGTCTTTTTATTGGGGAAGTGAGTCCATCCATACTGAGAGATATTAATGACCATTGATTGTAAATGCCTGTCTCCAATAGAGCAGCAGTCTTATTCCAGAGTTGTGGGCTGGGATATGGAACCCAGGGGAGGGGATGTAGTTGGGGATAACTTGGCAGACTTTAAGGAGTTTTAGCAGGCAGTATGTGGTGTTTTACCTCGGGTTCTAGTACCAGTGTGGTCTCAGGTAGAGCAGTAGTAGTTCCAGAGTTGTGGGCTAGGATATGGAGCCCAGGAGATGAAGGTCAATATCTGTTTTTTTAAATTAACTTTTGTGGAATATTCCTTTACACTGTGTGAATATATGTCATTGTGATTTGGTTTAATAAAGAAGCTGACTAGCCAAGAGCTGAATAGGATAAATTTAGGCAGGGGAGCTGGTGTGGGATGTCCTTCTGTATGCTATGAATATGTGTTGCTCTCATTGGTTAATGAATAAAGTTGCTTTGGCCTATGGCAAGGCAGGATAGAGTCAGGTGAGAAGTCCTAACAGAGATATGGGAGAAGAAGGTTAGAGTCTGAGTGAAGACAACCAGATGCCCAAGGAGCAAGATGCCAGCAGAGCGACAATGCCATGGTCACATGGCAATACATAGATCAGTAGAAATGGGTTAATACAAGTTTTAAGAGCTAATTCACAATAAGCCTGAGCCATTGGCCAAACACATATAATTAATATAGTTTACAAAAGGCCACTGGACATGGTGAGATAGAAAAGCCTCCCTTACAGAGAGCCAAACTGAGAATGATGGGAAGAAGGGCAGAATCAGAGAATTCACCAGCAGGTTCAGAAAGAAGCAAGACAGGCATGCCATACTGAGAAAAGGTACCAAGCAATGTGGCAAACCATAGATAAGAAATATGGGATAATACAAATTTAAGAGTTAGCTAGTAACAAACTTGAGCTATTGGCCTAGCATTTGTAATTAATATTAAGTCTCCATGTCAGCTATTTGGGAACAGGTAAGTGGGACAGAAACTTCTGCCTACAAAATTTCACTGATAAATAAAAAAATTCACAAATGAAAGACCTAATAATGTGGAAAATAACATGGATGCTTTTCATGAAACAAAGACCTACTATCCATGGGATCCATCCAACAATCACCCTAGTGGATAAACATCCAAAGGAAATAGCCAGCATGTCAGAGGTTTGCTCACATGCCCACAGCAGGGACATTCAAAATAGCAAAGAAATGGGAGTTGCCACGTGCCTGTCAGCTGGTGAATGAGGAGGGACATGGTGGCCACACAGGGGAAAACTCTTCAGCCACATAAATTTCTAGTTACAAAACTAGATGCGATGCTAGCTTTTGGCAATTACTGAACATGGTCTATACATTAGTAGCAGTAATGTGTGGCTTATATTGCACTTCCTAGTGATGTCTTTCTGTTCCCTCTTCTGACGACCATGCTGCTCCATGTTTCAGTTTTAATGCAGATGTTCATGGGAACAGAGCCTTTTCCAGAAAATGAACTTCCTAAAGACATAATTTAGGTTCCTTATGGGATGGGAAAGGACAATGAAAGATCTGAATCCT
This sequence comes from Peromyscus melanophrys, assembly GCA_902168415.1. Taxonomy (NCBI): domain Eukaryota; kingdom Metazoa; phylum Chordata; class Mammalia; order Rodentia; family Cricetidae; genus Peromyscus; species Peromyscus melanophrys. The sequence continues at coordinate 29,925 of CABHPR010144316.1, forward strand.
CACCAGGAACCAGTGGGCAGCTAGGCTCACATGATTTACACTGTCAGAAACTTGAAGCTACAGATCCTGGGAGAGACTGAGCAGGTTGGAAAGTGGCACAAATATTCAGCTCATTGAAAAGCAAACTCATGGGGAAATTTAACTTGAACTACCTGTAACTGAGTTTTAACATAGAATTAACACATCAGCATACCATTTGGTGCTAGTCTGGGTGACTTTAAAATTAACTCCTCTTTAAATTCTAAATTCAGGATTTTAATCAGGTTTGGACAGACTTTGTCCTTTCAGCCCCAACAGAGGGTCATACTTTGTGTAGAGAGGACAATTTCTCACAGTAATTAACATGAAAGTCTGTCTGTATCCAAAGATTGCCACATATAACCTGTGTTCCATAGTGGACAGACAGAAACAGCCACAGTGAGCCCATGGGGAGTGCTGTGGATACGGCTCTGTATGCCGTGAATGTGTTGCTCTGATGGATTGATAACGCTGATTGGCCAGTAGCCAGGCAGGAAGTATAGCATAGGTGGGACAAGAGAGAGGAGAATTCTGGGAAGTGGAAGGCTGAGTCAGGAGACACTGCCAGTCGCCACCATGAGAAGCATGATGTAAGATACTGGTAAGCCACAAGCCACATGGCAAAGTATAGAGTTATAGAAATGGGTTAATTTAAGATATAAGAACTAGATAGCAAGAATCCTGAGCCATTAGGCCAAACAGTTTAAATAATATAAGCGTCTGTGTGTTTATTTGGGTCTGAGTGGCTGCGAGCCCAGGTGGGACTGGAGAAAAACTCCAGCTACAGGGGAGGATAGCACATGGCCAGGCTCAGTACATAACAGTGGCTACTCCTTCACCTGCCATAAAAGCCTGTCCTTCCATCAGGCACTCTGACTTCCCACAATCTCCAAAGACAGCCATGGGGTCCTCATGCTCATGAGTCATGTTACATGGGAGGCTATCTCAATGCAAACACACACAGTGTGACTCCTTTAAAACATCCTCAGCCCACAAGTTGCACTTTCTGTCTCCAAGGACACAGGGAGGTTAATTCAGGCAAAGATTTCATGCTTTTTGCTATTAATGGCTGGGCCATACAGCATTCGGAGTCATTACAAAGAATGTACAGTGTCCCCATGGCCATGAGTGCCCAGCAATTCCCAGTGGCAGGGGTGTCATCCTTGTTTTAACATCCACATCCCTTCTTGAGAAACACTGGAAACCTGGTGGATGAGAGACTAAGCTCCAGCACAACTGAAGCGTGGACTTGACAAAGAGTTTCAGGTCAGAGCAGGCTAACAGAACCAGCCAATCACTGCAGAACCTGAAAGTGCATGGGGGCAGAGGGCTTGACACAATTCTGGACAGCATGATCATCCACTCACAGTTATTTGAGTGGAAGGTTGTCTGAGGATGGTACAAGGAAAAGCAGGTGCTCCCAGGAGTCTATACTTCACAAGCTGGGCTCTGCCTGCTATCAGGGACTATGGGGGTTCAGCCCCTCTATAGTCTCCTCTCAGGGTCCAGGAAGAATCTATAACCAGCTGATATTTTAATCTTTGATGAAATGAAATGAATTCGCATACACGAAACTTTAGTCTATACACTTTATTATTCTGTGTCAGTTCTCTCTCTACACAGCTTCGATTCTGCTCTTGTGCTGAGCTCCTTTCTTGCCTGATTTCTCTCTACATTTGTCTGCTGTCCCCTCTAAGTTCTATCTTAATTCTCTCATATCAGTTCTGCCCATCTAGTTTCTCATGCGTGTAGTTCCTTCCCATCTTAGCTCTTCTCTTATCTCCTTCTTTCTCATCTTGTTCTTCCCCATCTGGCTCTTCCTCATCTTCCATCTTGTTCTTCTAGTACTCTTTTCTAGCCCTTCAATCTAGTTCCTTTCCAGCTCTTAGCCATCTAGTTCTTCCATTTTCTTTTCTCTTTTCTATTTCATCTTCAAGTTCTCTCTTCAAAATCCTCCTCTGTATCTCCTTATACCCCTCAGTTCTTCATCCTCAAGTTCTCTAGGGTATTCAGTTATAAACCCAAGCAATAGCAATCCTCCCCCTCCAGCCAGGCCACCAGGCTTGAATTCCTACAGGGTCATAAAGGTAGGTAAGAATTTTCCTCAGGCAGTGACTGTCAGGCTTTCTTTTACAACCCAAAGGGAAGTAGTAAAGGAGGAGGTCAACTGAGAGCTAATGACCGGTTAATATATCAGAAAAAGGGAATTTGTGTGCTCTAAACTATGTCCCTAGAAGTGGTTAGGTAAGAAGTTAGGAGTCTATAATGTTAGTAAGGCTGTATGAGAAAGGAGGGTCTCACCTTAAATTGCACAAGAAATAAAGCTATCCGCCTGACCTAGGAAACAGGTGTTTCCATAAGCGTGTTACCTTAGTTCAGGAGATTGTTTGGCCTTAGATGCTTGATAGGTATTTTAGATAATACATTCTTAGGAGTTCTTGGAAGCACACAAGAAAATCATTTTAGGAACCAGCTAATATATATACAAAAGCTAAAATATCACCAAGACTTCTTAAGCCATGGCTTCACCTTTGGAGAAGTCCTTGACTTTTCCAAGTAGTAGCTTTTGTGATAGTAGCTGAATTCCATTACATTTTCCTGTGGTTTGCAGTAGCCTGCAACACCATCTATGGTGATTCCTGCACACAGTATATAGTAATTCACTACCCATCTACGGACTTTTATACTCTTCACTCTGAGTGACAGCAATGAACCATGATGACTGTACAAAATCTGAGATGATGAGGCAGAGTGTGAAGTTCAGAGATTTGAGATAAGGAAGGAGCATTGTCAATTGTGTTCTGGGGTGATATTTTGTTTGTGCTCTAACAAATACAGCTTGCCTGAAGATCAGAGGGTAGAGCTAGCCATTAGCTAACCATAGAGGTCTGGAGTTCTGTCTAGACAAGAAGGCAGGAAGTAACATGGCTAGGTGGAGAGAGGAATATAAGGCAGGCTGAGACAGATTGGTCCCTGTTCATTCTGAGGAGTCATGGAGGTAAAAGGTGACTATGGCTACTCCCTTACTGCTCTTATCTTTCAGCATTTACCCCTTTATCTGACTCTGGGTTTTTATTTTTAAGACCAATTAGAATTCCTGCTACACCTGGCTACCAACTTTGGGGTACAAATTCACAAAAAAGCCACTTGCCTGTGGCTTTGTAGCCATCAGCACAGGCCAGAGCTCCACGCAGCCAGAGTCACTACCCTGTCAGCTAGGTTTTGCTCTTTTTCCCGCTAGGCCTCTGAGTGAGTTTGGAACGTTTTCTGTAGGAGCCTCTCTGTAAAAAACTCCACAGGTGAGTGGGCTCAATACACTGCTGGAGGTAGCCCCCAACACCAGCCAGCTCTGCTATTAGGCAGTTTCTGCCATATGTGTTTCTTCCCCATGATCGCTTGTGTGTGTTTTTCAGACAGCAGGTTCCCTCTCCCGGTGAGTTGTGGGTTTTCCCTGTACCCGTTGCTCAGGCTGCTGCCTTGACACCTGCTCCGTCTTCTGCTGTCCTACCTCATACTTCACCACCATCTGAATTGTCATCATTGGCAGCTTTGGTGAGATAACTTAGAATTCTTAAAGGGAGGAATTAGTTAAAAGAGAAAGTTTTTCTCAGATTAAAAAATGGGAAACTCACCGGGTGGTGGTGGCACATGCCTTTAATCCCAACACTCAGGAGGCAGAGCTAGGCTGATCTTTATGATTTTGAGGCCAGCCTGATCTACAGAGCGAGATCCAGGACAGGCACCAAAACGACACAGAGAAACCCTGTCTCAACCCCCACCCCCAAAGGGAAACACTATTACAATGGAGGGAGTTAGTTCTCTGTATGATAATATGCTGGATGGTTTGAAAATGGAACAATTACATGAGAGGATAATTAATTTAGAGGGATTTATTTAATGTCAATTATAAACATTATCAGTTTTATCATTTTTGTTTTATCACTAAAATGTTGGTTAATATGAGTGCTAAGATACAAGTTTATAAAAACTTATTAAAACAGATCATAGAGATATTCAGACACAGACACGGGAATTTAAAGGTGATTCAATCTCAGCATTGCATTATAGGGTTAGAGAGGAATAGCCTTGGGTTTTCAAATAACCAACTTTAATTTATCCAGTAAACTTTCAGGAACTGCCAAATGATAGATAACCCAAGGCTGTGTTAGAGCTGAATGGACTTTTGTGCAAATGTTAGAGTTAAGGAGATTCAAGGATGTAATAATTTCATATGGCATGCATTCACCTTTTGGGAAGCAGATGTTAATCGTGGTCAACTTGAAATAGAATTATCCTTCAGGACTGGAGAGACTTGATTACATCAGTCTTGGATTCTGGTCCTCAATTACAGTGGAGGACCTGGTGGGAAGATGAGACTAAGACCATTGAACAACAAAGTAGGGCTAGAGGTATGGAATTCTCCTAAGACCAGTTTCTTAGAGAGGGAAATTATGCTAATGTACAAAGGCAATCTCTACATGATGACCACACCTTGCATTTATGCCATGCAGCAGCTTTGAATGCTTGGGACAGAACTGAAGAAGTAGGAAAGAAAACTGAATCATTTATTTATACAGGGTCCAAAAGAACCCTTCACTGATTTCTTACAAAGATTGACCTCAGCAGTAAATAAATAGAATGATACAAATTCAGAAGCTAGATAAATAATAATTGAATATCTGGCTTTTGAAAATGCTAATGTACATTAGCCATTAAAGGCAAGATCAACACCCTTGGAGGAATGAATATGAGATACAATAAATAATGAATCTTATAACCATGATGATACTTGGAAGGGAGAGGTGATTCCAGAGGTGTGAAGAAAAATCTAAATGTCAAGTGTTTCAATTGTGGTAAACAAGGTCACCTAAAAAGGGACTGTAAACAGGGTGCTTCTAGAAACAATGTTTTTTCTAAGGATAATCCAAAAAGAATGCCCCCCTTCTGGAGTATGCAGAAGGTGTAACAAAGGCAGATTTCATTGGGCTAATGAAAGTAGATCAACAAGGGACAGTCAAGGTAACCCTTTGCCATTGGGAAATGTCTTGAAGGGCCTCTTGTTGGCCCCCAGGTCAATTTCAGTTCAGTCATCTCCTGTCATCATGAAATAAATTATTTCCCAGAGCAATTAAAGAAATTGTTGCCTATTGTGAAAAACCATACTGCTCTGGATGATAGAACAGCTATAGAAGAGAGAACAAAAATATTCAGGAGAAACCATGAAGCAAGTATTTTTGCAAACTTCTATAGATGAACAAAGACCAAAATTAAAACTAAGAATAAATGATGTTGTTATTGAAGGTCTTGTAGACACAGTTATAGATGTAACAATAATTGTAGAAGAATCTTGGCATCCATATTGGCCTCTTCAGGAGAGAATGTTCAGCTTTTAGGGATTGGAACATTATCTCAGAAAAAAACAGAGCATAATATGGGTTGAATATATAGGGCCAGAAGGATAGAGAGGAAAATTAAAGTTTCACAAGAACAGGGCATAACAGTTGCTGAACTTAAAAAGGCAACAACAGCCCTACCTTTAAAATGGTTAAAGGATAAGCCTGTATGGGTTGAGCAATGACCTTTAATATCAGAGAAATTGCAGGCCTTAGAATAGCTGGTACAGGAGCAGTTAAAAGCTCTGAAAGACCCTAACCCTTCAGGCTTACACCCCCAAGCCTCAGGAAATGAGAAACTAAAAATCTAGTTCCCAGGGCAACCTGACTCAGCCATTATTCAAACTCCCCTGTAACTATGTAACAATGTAATGAGATTTCTATTAAGAGATGTGCTCAACCATGACTGGGATAATTGCAAATGTTCCAGGGAGGACTACCGTGACCTGCACGTAAACCTCACTCCCATCCTGAACACCCCCCTTGAGGTTTCAAGAAAAATGTGCACATTGACGTAACCTGTAACCCCCGTCTGTGATCACTCTGTACTAGACAATGATATATCCCCCCTTGTGATTACTCTGTAACCAGACAATGGTTTTATGAAATTAGCTTCTAGGTATAAATCAATTAAGATGACATTGTATGGGAATTTGTAATCCTATGGCTTTGGTGAGTTTTTCCTTTAAAAGCACCTATGAATTGTAGTTGGGGCGACTCTTGCTCTTAGAGCAGAGAAGCCCTTCTGTACAGTTGCTTCTTCAATAAATTCCTCTTGCTATTGCATCAACTGGACTGGAGTCTGGGTTCTTGGGGCGCCCACTCAGGACCCAGAATTTTGGGGTCCAACAGCTCAACATATTGAAGAATCAACCAGCTCTTGGATTTCTCCTGTATTTGTTATAAAAAAAAAATCTGGAAAATGGAGGATGGTAACCGATCTAAGAGCTGTTAATAAGGTGATTCAATGAATGAGTCTTTACAGCCTTGAATTCCTTTGCCTTCTCTATTACCTAAAGGATGGCCTCTTAGAGTTATTGATATAAAGATTGTTTCTTCACTATACTTCTACAAGAAAAGGATAGAGAAAAATTTTCCTTCACAGTGCCAATTTATACTAATTCTCAGCCTGTTAAGAGATATCAATGGAAGCTTCTCCCACAGAACATGTTAAAGAGCCACACCCTGTGCTAATATTTTATATAACAGCCATTGGAAATGATACATAAGCAGTTTCCTCAACCTATAGTTTATCATTATATGGAGGATATTTTACTAGCTGACTCAAATGCAGATACTTTAGAAAGAATGTTTAAAGAAGTAAAGAAAAATTTGCCTTGTTGGGGATTACAAATTGCTCCTGAAAAAATACAAAGAAGATATTCTCTTCATTACTTAGGATATAAAATAGGTGTACAAAAAATTCAACCCCCAAAGGTACAAATTTGGAGAGATCAATTGTGGACTCTTAATGACTCTCAGAATATTACTAGGAGACATTTTCAATCTATGGTCCACTATTGAAGTAACAACTCAATAACTGACCAATTGGTTCCAAACCTTAAAAGGTGACAAGGACTTAAATAGTCTAAGAGAATTATCAGCTGAAGCTGAGAAGGAATTAGCCTTGGTGGAAAAGAAATTACAAGATGCACATGTGGATCCTTTGTATCTAGAGTTTGATTGCATTCTAGTTATTTTACCTCTATGCATTCTCCTACATGAATATTAATGCAGAAGGAAGATATTATCTTAGAATAGATTTTTTTACCACATAAACAGAGCAAAAAAAAAATAAAAACTTATGTGGGAAATGGCTCTGAGTTGATTCTAAAAGGAAAATTGAGACTTCCTCAATTAGCTGGAATAGACCCAGCAGAAATTGCAGTACCTTTTCCTAATGCTGAAATTGACTCATTAGGGGCAGAAAAATGAAAATTGGCACAGAGCTTGCAGCAATTTTTTGGGAGAGATTAACAACTGCTGTGGATATTGCTCTGTATAAATAAAATGCTGATTGACCAGTAGTCAGGCAGGAAGTATAGGCAGGACAAGCAGAGAAGAGAATTCTGGGAAGTGGAAGGCTGAGGCAGAGAGATGCTGCCAGCTGTGTGAGGAGAAGCAACATGTTAAGATACTGGTAAGCCACGAGCCACGTGGCAACTTATAGATTAATAGAAATGGGTTAATTTAAGATATAAGAACAGTTATCAAGAAGCCTGCCACGACCATACAGTTTGTAAGCAATATAAGTCTCTGTGTGTTTACTTGGTTGGGTCTGAGCGGCTGTGGGACTGGAGGATGAGAGAGATTTCTCCTGACTCTGGGCCAGGCAGGAAAATTCTAGCTACAAACAACAAATATACCAAAAGCAAGAGAATTCAATTTATAAAGAGAACTGATGGGATTCTTCCTCATATTGTATGAGGAACACCCATTTCTGGAGCCCCTACATTTTATACTGATGCAAACAAATCAGGAAAGGCAGGTTATAAATTAGAAAATTTAAGTAAAGTGGCTCAAAGCCCTTATTATTCTGTCCAAAAGTCAGAATTAGATGCTATTCTCATGGCATTAATGGTGTTTACAGAACCTCTTAACATAGTTACTGATTCTCAATATGCAGAAAGAGTTGTTTTACAGCCAAAGATGTATAACCACAATGTTGCAGAGGAACCTTGGGTAACTGTCTAGGCAGCCAGCTGTTTCTGTCATTTCTCACATTTTTTGTAATCATTGGCTTATACTTCCTGCTTTCTAGGGTAATATTATTTCCTTCTCAGGTCTCTGATGGAGTTGAAGACTTTATAGTTACAGTTATAGTTTTCCTTGTTACCTGATTCAGAAATTAACTAAAGAGGTATAAAGTGAATAAGGTTGAGAGACATTAAAAGATATTTTGGGTAATACAAGTTAGAATAGAAAGTGAATTAGGTACAACATTTTGGAGTAACCAAGATAGGATAGATTAGAGTATTTTCTCTGAATATGTCAAATGTTTATTGTTGAGATATTTATGCCTATATATTGTATGTATTTATTATACTTATTGTATTTAATTTTGCATATATTAATTATAACCTTTTTATTTTAGACAAGAAGGGGGAAATGTGGTATTTTGTTTGTGCTCTAACAAATAAAGCTTACTTGCAGGTGAGAGGGTGGAGCTAGCTATTAGTTAACCAGAGAGGTCTGGAGGTCTGTATGGACAGGAGACAGGGAGTGATATGGCTGGTCGGAGAGAGGTGCCCCTTTTCAGTCTGAGGAGTTCTAGAGGTAAGAGGTGACTTTGGATACTCCTTTACTTCTCTGATCTTTCAACATTTACCCCAATATCTGGTTCCAGGTTCTTATTAAGACCAATTTGAATTCGCACTACAGTGTTCCTTCTCCCAAGGCTGATGGTACCTATGGGAAAATGGAAGGCTGACAGGAGATGCACATAGATGATTCCCAGGGAAGGGTCTGTGATAAATGCCTTACATAATTCCCCAGAGCTAAGTGCTTCTGGGGATGCTTGCATAGCAGAGAACAAGGATGGGCCATGCTGAGAGGGGCCTGAGGCCTGGATGTCCTTTGTGATTCTCAGAATGAGGTGAGGTGAGGCCTCTGTGACCTCACAGGGTTAATCCCCACCCTACTCACAGCAGCAGTCCTGGCCTGAGGGGCAACACAGTGTCCACAGAGGAGGACTGGGAGTCAAAGCTTGCCCATGTGTCTGGGTAAGTTTGGGCTGTTTCCTAGGGTGGGCACAACCCAAAATTAATTTGAGTGCCTCACTCAGTGGGAGGCACTTCTACATTGGGGTTTTAAATGGGGAGACCAAAACAGAATGAGGTGCTTGAAATGTTTCTTACTTAGAATAGCTCATCCTAAGAAGAGCTAGAAACAGCAGGGATCAGGGGTACCATAGCAGTGGGACTGGCCACTCAAGTATCTAGGGAGAGAAACCCCTGGACTCACCAGGGAGAGGGGCCTTGGAATGAAGCCACATAGATGTGTCTGGATCAGGACTCCAGCCTAGGTAAGGAAGGATGGAAGGTTCCCATTTGCATGCCCCAAAATGACCATCCTTCATAGTCTGTCCATGGATGGTAGAGAAAGTCTATGCAGTACTGATGTCTGAGCTTCACTGGCAGTGCGAAAGTGCATGTAGATGATACTGAATAATGTTACATATCTTCCTCTACCAACATATATGAGACAGGGTAAATTTATGGTCCGCCTTTGTTAATAAGCCAACATCATCACGTGTACAACAGCCCACTTGCTAGGACAGTCTGCTCAGCACAGTATGGAAAAGCCTGGTCGCACCTCATGCTACACTCAGGGACATAGAAAAAGCTGGAGAGAGGTGTGGTCAGGCCTCTGCTACCCCATATAATAGCTCACTGCCATGGTAAAGGCTGTGGTCTCCATGGGAGGGAACTCTACTGGGGTATGCTAGGATTCAGATGGAACTGCGGATGTGGATGAAAATTTGGGCTAAGTGGTGGGAGGAATCCACATAGGACTCTTGGGATGAAGGCCTAATTTAAACTCCTTGTGCTATTCTATGAGGTGGGGGTTAAAAAAGGTGTGAGACACAATGTGATCCTTGAAGTGACCTTTAATAGGACCTGTGCTACAGCAGTAGGAAAAGTTGCAGTATGTATCAGCAGATGTGTTCCAAGGACTAGTCAAACAAGGACTCAAGAAGATCACAGCCACTATTCACCAGAGAATGAGGTCATAGGATGACCCCAGCCTGTACCATGTAAAAAGACTTCAGGTTACAGACTAGGGTAGGATAAAGCTCTGTTGTGCCCCACGCCAGGGACAACTGTCCTTTATGACAGCCCATAGTGTCCAGGCATGTCAGTTCTTTTCTTTTACTAACCTCTACCTATATTTGTCGGAAAAGGTGACAGCATCTGAGGCAGAGCCAACATCCATGTCAGGACTCCAGTTTCCAAACCGCAACAGGATAGAGCTCTGCTGTTACACTGTTCTCCAGTGAGAGACATTCTCAGAAGTCATTGACTACTATAGAGAGCCAGGCTGGGAAATCTTATGACATTCTCAGAGGTCATTGACTGCTATGGGAGAGCCAGGTTGGGAAATCTTATGACAGTCTGCTTTCAGTGCCCTCCTCCTTCAAGCTGTATTGAATGGTGGTGAAGGAACAGGTTGAAGGCAAATTTATCACAGGATCCTACAGATGGTACACTCCAAGTCTCTTGACTAGAGAAACTGGCTGATAAAATACATCAGCAGAAATGATAGATCAAGATTTGAACATTGCACACTGGGGCAGAGTATGACACATCCCCATGGCCTTGCTCTTCCCAGAGGTGGTGATCCCTTCAGGAGAAGAAAAACTAGTTGTGAGCCTGTTCCCCAGAAATGGTCATAAGGGAAGCCCTTTGGTACTCCCCTTAATACCAGTCCAAAAGACACCCATGTGCTTGGACAGCCTTTGTGCTTTCCCAAACAGAGTGAGGCCTGGCCTCTGTGACCTCACATGAGGGTCACTGTCATGGTTATGGCTGTGACTTAGTTCTGAGGGCAGCAGAGTCCATTATAGTGGACTAGGATTTACACCCAGGAGAAGGTGGGTAGGGATCCATTCCAGGTAAATGACTGCAGAAAATTCTTTGGGTGAAAATGTGATCTCACACAAGTACGTGTACATGCAGGGGGCATTATAGGAAAAAGGTGACTAAGTCACAATTCCATGTCATGGGTTTTTGATATATAAGATAGATGTGATCTTAAGAAGAGTTACATTAGAAAGGAGCAGAGAGACACCCTCACTGAGCATGGCTATACTTGATATGCAAGGAGAGGACACCATCCCCACACAGGAAAGAGGCCTTGTGAAGATCTGCACAGGCTCCAATGCATTAGCAAGACATCCTCTAGACACATGAAGAACTAAATTCTGTTGTTTCCTTTGACTCCTTGTGATATTCCATCATGAGATCTGATCAAAAAATGGGATGGAAGACTGCATGGCCCCTTGTTGGGACTCCCTTAGCTCTTTCTATTAGAAGCAATAATCTTCCCACATGAGCTCATCAAGCCTCTCCCCCACAGGCAGAGGCAGATATACATCAGGAAAGACTTCCCAACCACCTTCTCTCCTACATATTTGATGTATTTGTATAATGTGTAATTTATTTCATCTGGACTGTGTGCTATATGTCTCTGTGTTCCTAAGGGACAGGTCAATGATGTTTTGATTACATTTCACATGACAGAAAAGGACACCAAGTATTTTCCTCTGTCAATATCAACCTGTCTATTTTTATTTTCAGAAAAACTGACCATAGACAAAGGCTAATGACAATGTAGTTTTGAACACACATGGACTCCACTGCCTGAAGCCTGAAGAGAAACAGGTACAGGACTATCCAGTGAGGCAATGTACCCAGGCTAAAATCTGAACACTAAAAAGCCAATGTATACCTACTGAAAGTAGTGAAGACCAAATATGGACCCTGAGAATCCTGAGCTAAAGGTTGAAATGAAAGTACCCCAGGTATAAGCATAAACCTAAAGATACATGATGCATGAACCTCAAGTAAGAGGCGTTTCCTGGTCCACCATTGACCATTGTCCTGCCAAGGCCCAAATGCAGAAGAGAAGTGTGACTGGGACAAATCCTGCATTGAAAGAAGCCTGCACCCAAAAAAACAAAAATTGAGTGGGCTAAAAGTAGAGTCTAAAGAAGCCCAGGCCTAAATCAAGAATAGATTGGGTCCTGGGCCAATCCCTGAGTATGAAAAGGTCAGTCCTACAGACAGATAATATATTGACATGGGTAAATTATTCAAATAATAGAGGCCCAGGCCAATCCAAGAAGAGGGATGTGCCTGGGCCAAACTCTGACCCTGTAGAAGCCCAGGTCCAAAGCAAGAAGAAATATGGGCCTGGGCTAATACCTTACCCTGAAGAAGCCCAAGCCCAAAGCAAGAAGAGCTAAGGGCCTGGGCTAATACTGCACCCTTAAGAATCCCAGGCCCAAAGCAAGAAGAGATGTGGGCCTGGGCCATTCCCTGAAACTTAAGATGCCTGGGCCCCAAAAGAGATGATATAAGGGCCTGGGATAATCCCCAAAATAAAGAAGCCCAGGTTAAGCCACAAAAGGAGTATGCCTGAGCCAAACCCTATCCCTGAAGAAGCCCGGGCCCAAAGCAAGAAGGGATATGGGCCCGGGCTAATGCCTTACACTTTAGAAGCCCAGGCCCAAAGCAAGAAGAGATGTGGGCCTGGGCCAGTCCCTGAACCTTAAGAAGCCTAGGCTCAGAAAGAGATGATATATGGGCCTGGGACAATCCCCAAAATAAAGAGTCTCAGGTTAAGCAACAAAAGAAGTATGCCTGAGCCAAACCCTATCCTTGAAGAGGCCTGGGCCCAAAGCAAGAAGAGATGTGGGCCTGGGCCAGTCCCTGAACCTTAAATGCCTGGACCCAGAGAGAGATGATATATGGGACTGGGACAATCCCAAAAATGATAAGAGGCCCAGGTTAAACCACAAAAGTAATATGCCTGGGCCAAACCCTAACCCTGAAGAAGCCCGGGCCCAAAGCAAGAAGAGATATGGGCCTGGGCTAATATTTTACCCTTGAGAAGCCCGGGCCCAAAGCAAGAAGAGTTGTGAGCCTGGGTCAACACCTGAAATGACAGAGGCCCAGGAAAAACCAAGAAATGGAGTGAGTACAACCAAATTCAACCCCTGATTCTCAGTACAATTACTAAAGTAAAATCATTCTGGGTTAATCCCTCACCAAAGAGATTTGGGCCCAAACAAAAAGCACTGTGCCCACTCTACATCTAAAGTGAAAAACATTGTGGTTAAGAGTATACACCACGAGGCTCTCTGATCCAAGGCTTTAGTTTCAATTGGTATACTACAACCAAGCAGGTATTAATACAGACATATGCCAGCTTGAACATCGATAACATTGGACTCGCTCATAATACTTTCTGTACTAATGACTGATATAAATGGACAACCCGAGTATTTAATATGTGCTTCTAACATATACTTCATTCAATCCAGGCAACATCCTCAACATGTGAGCAAGGAAGATACCCTCACCATAATATGACCAGGGCTCACTAAATAACATATCAGTATAGACAGTGTAGATCAGATGTAGACATCAATGACGACCAAAAAAGGTGTTATGCTTCACCCTGTAGCTGTCTGACACAAGAACTTATCTTGACTTAGATGGATTTTTCTTTTTTAGGAAACAAATATTTCTTGATTGTACCTCAGGCCACATCTTGTAATGAAGAATCTTGGACTAATCATAGTTGGTCTTGTTCTGACTAACATTTGGATACATCATATCCTCAACCCAGATCTTTATGATGACCTGATTATTAACACAGGTGCAAGGACTTATATAGACCTCAAAGGAACCCGGCTACTCCTTGAGCCCCAAAAGCCTGGGCTAATATCATCAAGGGTGTGTGGACCACACCCTTTTTCTATGCAATCTAGGACAAAATCCTACCACAATGGAGTGATGCCTTAAAGGGACCAAACCATATCTTAATGACCAAAGGAAATGGACATACCCATGACCCTGACCTGGTCTGGCCACCAGGCATTACCTTCATGCTAGTTTATTTTGTAGGATATCAATGGAAGCTGGGGGCTGTTTGACCACCAAGAACCTTGGGTCAAATTTCAATTGTGTTTGGGCCATACCCACTCTTCTTCCAACCCAGGCTCCATTAACAATACAGGGGAGCCAGGACCAAATGACATCCTTCACTGTGTCCGAGCCACAAATGACCATCAACCAATATGGGCAGACCTTGTACTTAGGGGTGTGTGGGCCGCACCCTTATTTCAAGTCTGATCACATGCTGTCTGGACTCCAAGAAATACAGGAGAAGTTAATGTGAGTGTGAGTGAGCCCACAAGAAACCCTCCAACAAGAATGGACCCACTGTACTAACAACAGCATTGATGGTTTAATCATTGAATTTCCACATATTACCTTCAGGATGTATAGACTACGCACACTTTGCACCCAGCTAAGGCAACTATGCTCAAATCAGGGGGTCAAGACTACCTCACAGCCTTCATGACCATCTGGGTCACATTTGAATATCAAATAACAGGCACACATTGGGATAGAGGGTGTGTGGGCCGCACCCAGGAATCCCCTGTGCTCAGGTTTTATCAGGATTACAACAGATCAAGGACAGCCCTTTGATCTCAAGTGTGTCTTAGAACACATAGTACTCCAAGAAGGTTGGATACATTTTAACACCATGGGGTGGTGGTCTGCGGAATGACATCACGGAAAAAGTCCATAAAGTGACATCGATGGGATCCTGCCAGCAAATCAATACCACTGTGAGCTGGGGACTAACTTACCACCAAGAAGCCTGGGTCAAAATTAACTTTGAGGGTTGTGGACCTCACCCTCTCTTCATCAAACTCAAGAGATAAGCTTACCTAGGAGGAACCAGGACCACACCAGATATGTCTGGGTCACACCAGAGAAGCAACCTGGGCAGACTTTGCCATGATGGGTGTGTGGGCCGCACCCAAGTGTCATGATTTGTCCAGCCACTATCTTGTCTACAAGAGAGTCAGGACAAGATGACGTGTGACTTAGCCAACACCAAGACCTCACAAGAAATTGGAACTACCACAACAACCAGCATTAGTGGTCTGCTATGTGACATCAGCCTCATAAACTTCACAAACCTCACAAGACTGTGGTCCAAACACTCTTAGTCTGACATCCCAGGTTCCCTTCCCATTCCCTGTTGACCTTGGTCCTCAATCTTACCTGATTAGAAACACCAAGTAACCCACTGGGTTAAGAATGTGATGGACCACTAGTACAGACATAACCTTAATGCTAATGAGTAATGGGAAACCTTGAAGGCCCTCTTCTGGAGGCATGTTTTTGGCATGCTCACTGTCTGGAAGTAGTTACTGAGGATTCCTTAAACGCTCACCTAAAGAGCCTACCTAAAGGAAGATGGAATTATACAGTGATTTCTATAACTCTCTGCCTTCATCTTCTGTATATAAAACAGTTCTGAAGCCGTGTAGTCTTATATTATTCTTTATTGGGCATTTCATGCCCTAGCCTTTTTTATGTAGTATTCAATAAATATGAGGTTCATCTGGAACCATGGTTTATTCTGGAATGCTTATTTTGGCCCTTTCCCTATACTTCTAACAAAAGGTTTTCAAACTTTGGATTGAAGATTTAAAGAACAGGCTGTGACGGTCATTCACAAACAGTAAGTGTGGGGAGCTAGCACATCTCTTTCTCATCTGCTGTGTCCATGTATACAACACATATCTGAATTCTCAGACCTCATCCTGAAGATCACTGCACCTCTGTCCATGCTTTATATCTTTAAGCTGGAGTCTCCCAAGGAAAACTAAAGAAAAGGTCCAAGTAGTCATGAAATAACTGTGATAAATTTTTCTAATGGGAGAAACTGCTACCCATTCCTTCTAGCTCCAAAATCAGATTAGCACCAATTTCTAGAGAGTTGTTGATGATGGGCTGCAAAGCAGAGAAAGAACAAAGGTTCTATATGAGTCACAGGGCACTAAGAATCTGGAAAGTGTTTTCCAGTGAAACTCCACATGAGGATGAATGCACTCCCAGTGAAATCCCATGCATGGAGCTTAAGCACAGCCAGGTCCAGATTCATGTTAAAGGAACAGTGAAATGTGCTGTGCTCCTTCAATTAGAGGAACTAGAGGCTGACATGTTGCAACTCTAGACTTGTCCCTGATGATCTTGTGAAGTTTAGGTGTCAGACTTGTTGGCGTGTTTACTATCCAGCCCCATACACCTCTGCCTCCCTTCCTGTGGTCTTTGGTTAATGTATTCTTCTCATTGCCCTGGGGACTTTGCAGGATTTCTGTGGAAAACATCCTATGGAATTCACTGTTTTGTTCATCAATGTCCCATCCTCATAGTTGGACATCCATGGTCACAGGGCTCTCTCTTCCCATCCAGGTCTGATTCACTCTGTTCCCCATGGACACATCCTTTCCCTTCAGAGATATGAGGGTTCATCAGACTATATGAAAAGAAAGGCCATGGATCTTATGTTTTGCTGGCTCTCGCTGTAACTTTCAAATGACATTCTAAGGAGGTCTGAACCTTTCTGCTTCCACTCCTGGAAAGAAGCTAGAAGACTGAATGCAGTATACTTGGGGCAGCATCAAAGGGAAGGGTGTTTAAACCTCAGTGAGTTAGAAGCAAGACCGCCTTTCCAGGGATGACATCATCTTTCCCAAGGATAATTGGGTCACCTTAACCAAGATTTTATATCATTGCTTATTCATTCACCTTTGATGGATCCATTTGGGGATTCAGAAATGGTGAGGAACACCATCAGGGATCCTTGGTGACTGTACATGTTGGTCCTACCACTAAACATGTGTGTTTTAAGTATGAGCTCAAAGCTAACACAAAGGTACACCTGGCTAAACCCTGAAAGCAAAGGAACCTGGATGAAACCTAAATGAGAGAACCCCAGGACAAAGGCTGATAGGAAAGAGCCCTGTCAAAATACGAACCCATAGCAGATGAGGACATACTCTAAACCTTAGGAGTCAGGGATCAAACACTGTCTCTATAATCCCTGAACAAACCAAGTCCCCATAAGAGACAAAAATGTATCCTGAACCAAACACTCCCAAGCCAAACCCTCAAACACAAAGACCCTGGCATGAGAAAATTCTCTTGGATTGCTGGGATGGGAGTCCAAGAGACTCCCAAAACCAATAAGGTAATGCTACTTCCCTTGGTCACTTCCCAGAAATTGAAGGCAAGGCCCTATTTCTGAAAATGCCAATATCTTGGGACATGAGATGCTAGAGCATTTGGGGTGGATGTCATACTAAAACCTCCTCCATGAGGACTAGCTTTTTTTTTTCTTTTTCTTTTTACTTTCTTTCTTTCTTTCTTTCTTTCTTTCTTTCTTTCTTTCTTTCTTTCTTTCTTTCTTTCTTTCTTTCTTTCTTTCTTTCTTTCTTTCTTTCTTTTTCTTTCTTTCTTTTTTTTGAGACAGTGTTTCTCCATGTAGTTTTGGTGCCTGTCCTGGATCTCACCCTGTAGACCGGGCTGGCCTTGAACTCACAGAGATTTGCCTGGTTCTGCCTGCCGAGTGCTGGGATTAAAGTTTGCACCACCACTGCCCTGCGAGGACTAGCTTTCTTAATCCTGGCAAGTGCTATGGTAACTGGCAAGGACCAGAAACACTCAACAGTGATTAACCTATTAACCACAAAATGACCAACATGGCAGTGTGTCCCAAAGGATGCAGCACCGGCACTCATACATGACAAATTCTGGTCTCTATGATAGGACTTAAATTAAGGCTTGTTCAACAGAAGGGATACACTGCCTATTACTGTATTACCAGAATCCTAACCAATTACCCATGGCTACCGCAGTCATGGATCTTATGGCAGAACCTATTATTGTCACTTTACTAAGCCACTGTAGTTCCTGACTATATTCTCAATATTTGTCTGAATAGCCACAGGGTGAGTATCTCCTAGAAATGATGTGGAACATGGACCCAAGAAACCACAACAATATGGCTGCATAAGGAGACCTAAACAAAGACAATGCCATTGGAGATGTTAGTATGGCTGGGGAAAACCTCATGGGGACTCATCCCCAGACAAAGAGCTATAGGCAACTAAGCACTCCTGAGAGAGGAATAATTGGTCTTTCCAGGAGATGAGGAGCCATAACCGACTGTCCAGTACCTAGTGTTCAGACCTGAAAACATACACGTGTTAGCGTTACTGAGCAGAATCTGCACATTGTTGGCATACATTTATGCAACTTTGATTGATAAATATCAATTATAAATAAAAAGAGGCCATGAATTTGAGAGGAAGTGAAAGAATTCAAATGGTAAGAGAGAGAAAAGGAGTATGAAAAGGGTGTGATTTTATTTTCATTTTAAAAATGGTAAAATAAAAAATTTTTGAATTATTTAATGGAAGTCTTAGGCTGGGTTCAATAATCAATATTATATTTAAGCAATGACACATATTTCATGTATGCCTATTTTGGTTGGGCACTTCCGCATGTACCCCTAGATCTCTCTCCTCACAAGGAGTCACAATCACAGACATTACAGCATCATGTTGGACACGTCCGTGGTGACATGGAGTCCATATCGTGAACCTTTAAATGAGCTGACATCCTAGGGTATAATGCTCTATCCTCTCCTACAACCCCACTCCACCCACACATTTCCTCAAGCCCCGTCTCTCATATTAAACCCATCCCTACTGTGCTGTCCTCATCTGGAAGGAAAGCAATACTGAAGGGAGGACTGCGAGCATGCTTGCTTCTCACTGGAGCAGCAGAAATCTGATCGGCCTTTTGTTTCAGACTTATACAGGCATCTGAGAGTGTCAGACCCCAGAAAGTCAACAATTACCCTATGAATATGTTTTGCAAAATTTCCTATTTATATTTAGATATACATGCAACTATTTTTACACGCCTCAAATGCACATACACTTCTTTTGTGTTATCTACGTACTTAATAAAGCATTTTTCACTTTTTATGTAAATCACGTGGATACTTGGCCCACATCAGAAAGAAAGCTTTGGAGATGTATGTAATTCACTGTGGAAAAACCAATGAAATGAGACACTCTGGCTAGATCAAAGAATGCCTGTATTATTGTACATTATGTGGCAACTAGGACCCTGAGTGCTCGAACAATAGCAGACTTAAAATGTTTTCAATATTTAACACATATAACTGTCCAATTAATCATTATTTCATCCATTTGTAATATCTGGTTTGATTTTTGAGACCAGGTTT
Organism: Peromyscus melanophrys; assembly: GCA_902168415.1. Lineage (NCBI taxonomy): Eukaryota > Metazoa > Chordata > Mammalia > Rodentia > Cricetidae > Peromyscus > Peromyscus melanophrys. The sequence continues at coordinate 49,184 of CABHPR010144316.1, forward strand.
TGGTACATAGGCTATCCTGGCCTTCAACTCACATTGCTCCTCTTGCCTCTGTCTCTCAAGTGATGAGATTCAGGGACCAGCACACCTGGCTCCATTCCTAACATCTGCAATAAAAGCCACATCTATAGATGGAAGCACACTGACATGCAAGGCATGCATTCTTGACACCAGACCTCAATGTTCTGCAATGACAAGGAGGATCAAGAACAAACAGAAAGTGCATCAGTGCATCAGAAACCAAGGGTGTCTGTCAACCTACCAAAAGGTTACACTGATGAGTGTTACTTATGCTGGACATTGAAGAGACAGGCCAAACAGCAAGAATACTCAATAAAACTTCATTTACAAGTTAATTCAAATTAATAGCTTATAAGGTTCTACCTTATACATGAAATAGCCCCAAAAAGCATTCTGTAGACTGGACTCCTGACAGGGAATCAGGTAGGCAAACTACAGATCTTCAGCTCTCCCTGTGTTCCTCTAGATTCAATATCTCAGTCTCATTAGCACAGCTCTGCTACAAAACACCTGCTTCCCTTTTCCCTGTCCCCTGCCTTTATCTACTGTGGTTCTAACAGCCCTCTCCTCTAACCTGATTTCCCCCACTTGTTTCTTTATCTCAGCCCTGACTCCAGCAAGCATCCCTGACAACCCATAGGTCACTTCTGGAGAAGCAGATAGGTTGACACCAGACCCTCTCCTCTCCTCTCCTCCTGCTCTTCTAGTCCCAATCTCACAGTCTCTTTCTGGAATCTATAGCAGAACACCTGCGGTGGGTTCCCTTTCCTCTCTGACCTCATCCACAATGCATTACAAAGATCTCCATTTCCCTACTCCCAACACATCCCACTATCTCAGTCTCTTTATTTGCAAATGTTATGATAGTATACATAACTGACCCTAAAAATTCTACTTTGATCACTTGTAGGAACTCCTACAAGTGATAAACACCTTCAGCAAAGGTGGTTGGATACAAGATTAACTCAATAAATCAGTAGCTCCCCTACATACAAAAGACAAATGGGCTGAGAAACAAATTGGGGAAACAACACCCTTCACAATAGCCACAACTAATATAAATATCTTGGGTTAACTCTAACCAAGCAAGTGAAAGACCTGTATGACAAGAACATCAAGTCTTTGAAGAAAAAAACTGAAGAAGACAGAAAGATCTCCCATGCTCACGGATCGATAGGATTAACATAGTAAAAATGGCCATCTTACCAAAAGCAATCCACAGATTCAGTGCAATCCCCATTAAAACCCATACAATTCTTTACAGACCTTGAAAGAACAGTACTCAACTTCATGTGGAAAAACAAAAACCCAAGATGGCTAAAAGAATCCTGTGCAATAAAAGAACTTCCAGAGCTATAGTAATGAAAACAGCATGGTATTGGCATAAACACAGACAAGGTGGATCAATGGAATTGAATTGAAGACCCAGATACAAATCCCCATGCACCTGATTTTTGACAAAAAAGCCAAAATTACACAATGGGGGAAAATGCATCTTCAGCAAGTGGCACTGGCATAAACGGATGTCGACAAGTAGAACTATGCAAATAGATCCATATATCACCTTGCACAAAACTCAAGTCCAAGTCAAGTCCAAGACTAAGAGCACAGCTCTCATTAACTGTGGAGAACTACACATTCTAACTCAAAGAGCACGGTGACTGCACTGCACTAACGCTGCTGCTCTCAAGAGCAGCAGTGGAATAAGACAGAGAAGAAAACAAACTTCAAATCTCATAGGCTACTGTGGTCTTTTCAATATAAATTTCACAATTGAATAACCCAGTCATCTCCCCTCAACTGCTCCTCCTCATCATGTGTTTATTCATAGTGTCAAGTTCCTCCAAAGTCTTTATTATTTGTTTCGACAGCTTATGCAGTATTTCCTCTTAATCACTGTTCATGGACCCATCAGTGTGAGCATATGGTATTTCCTTCTATAACGCACCCATTCAGCCAAATATCAAAACAGAGCTATTTTTCTGAAGTCTGATAGGCACCTTTCAGTCTATTTGTGCCTCGTTTAATTTCTTAGGAACATAGCATGTTGGAGATTATTTTGTCAGATCTGACGATCTCTCATCTGACCATCACCACATCATAAATACAGAAATATACTTTAGGAATCCAGCAATTTCAAAACATAAGCTATTAATATTCATATTTTCTAGTTACATGACATAGGTTTAAAATTCACATTAATACGATTTGGAGCTAGAGAGATGGTCTAGTGGTTAAGAGCACATACTGCTGTTACAGAGGACCCAAGTTTGATTCCCAGCACCCATGCCAGGTGGCTCAGAACCACTTTAACTTCAGCTCTCAGGGATCTGACACTGTCTTCTGACCTCTGCAGGCCATGCACTCACATGCACATAGTCACACACAGACTCATGCAATAACATAAATAAAAAATTAAAATATTAAAAAACAACACAATTATACCATATACACTTGGAGAACAAAGCCAAAGTTATTATTTCTGAAATTCAGAGAAATAGTATTTAACCTCTATACTTACATTTTCTATCTTACAAGGCTTTCTTCTCCAAGTGTATATGGTATAATAGTTTTCACTCTTACTCTCTTCTACATTACAATGAGCTACTCTCTTTAGTGTAAAACATTATTGCTCCTGGTGACTGTCTTCAAGGTGATCAATAAAAGTGTTAGTGACAGTTACCAGAATACACTACAGCAAAAAGTTAGAAACTAATTGATGTACTTTTACATTTCTAATATGGCAAGTGAGGTAATTGAATACAGTCATGATACAATAAAGCACAATAAGGAATATATATCGAACAATAGAATTTTGTAATGGAATTAAATTTCTACTCTGTAAAGGCAATCTCTGAGCTGAATTGGGAGAGATGAGTGTGTAGAAACCATAAATAATCCTTTCCAACCATGACAGGCAATTTCACTTGCACACAAAGGGATGATTTTTAAATGAACAGAAATTCACTTTTTGCCAAGCACCTTACAAAAATTCTAGTTCATACCATCAGAAGAAATATGCTTGAATATAGAAATGGCCTTTACATGTCCCTAACATAGGAAAATGTTTCCAACCAATGAGAATATGTTTTATCTATCAAAGTAATGATTTTACATTGTGATTTTTATCATTAACCATTTCCTATAAACTCCACGAAGAGAAGTGCACAATGGTGAGTAGAAATGTTCAAGGAAAGCCGTGGTATCTGGAACTAATAATCTCATTCTCTCTGCTTTCTCTAGTTATGGTTCAGTGGACAGAGAAGCCACTCACATTCACCAGGACCCACCACTAAACAATGAAAATGAGAACATCCTCTGCTTGTTCATAGCTCACTGCTGTCCCCCTCTTCTATTACCAACTTACTTACATTCCCTAGTTCTCCATTTATTGAAAACTTATTTACTAAGCATCTAGCATCTGCCCAAGATTTCACATCAAAGGTGAAAGCCAAAGGAATGGAAACAAACATGATTTGAGCATGCCCCATGGAACACACAGTTCAGCTAACCTTCATTACTAGGACAAAATACATGAGATGATCAACCTAAAAGGGTGAAAACAGTATTTCGGCTCATGGATTCATCCAACAGTCACCTGGCTCTATTGATTTGGGCCTGTGGCAAGGTAAAAACATCATAGCAAAACACGTAGAGGAGGACATTTATTCACCTATGCTGGTTGTGATGTAACAAGATGGAGAAGGGCTGGGGACCAGTATCCTCTTCAAGAGCACACCTTCAATGATCTAATTTTCCCCAGAAGGCCCCATTTTCTAAGGGTTCTACACTTCCCAGTAATGTCAACAGCTGGCAACCAAGCTTCTATCATATGGTCTTGGGGCAGGGGGCATTCCAGATCCAAGCTAGAGCAAGCAGTTAAATACATACTTAACCTAACAAACACAAGCAGAGGTGACTGGTTACCCTGGTCCGGTGCTGCAAATAAAGATGTATGGCATTATGTTAGATCACTGTGCAAGGGTTTGCTGTAGTCTAGAAAGCGAGATCTTCTCTGGAGGAATGGCATGCAGTAGACATAGAAGACAGTCTGATGGGGAGTGACAGAAGGAGAAATGAAGAATCTCAGACCTAAGGAATATGTGCATAGAGGGAGGACACATAATGTTTATAACATACAACACTGAGCAAGGAGGGAAAAGTACGATGGAAAGTAGAGAAGGCTGACATCTCCCGGGAAAGGAATGAGGTCTGGTCATGCAGAACTTCATATCAAATCTTTATTTCAAAATCAGCAAGAACCCAGAAGGATTTTTAATGACATGTTAATATCTGAAACAAACATTTTCCTTGTGCTATGTAAACAAAAGGATGTTGAAAGTGGCCGGGGGGACCAAGTCTGTAGAAGCCACTGCAGGGGTTTAGTATAGAAGATGAGAAGACAGTAGCTTGAAGAGGGAAAGAGGAGCAATAACAATCCAGAAGCAGAGCGATAACTGAGAAAGATATACTTGTAGAACTTATAAAATCCAAGGGCTGATTAGATAGAAGCTGTAAAGGACTCAGAGGTACTAGGGCAATTTTAGGTCTGGGCTCTGTGTCTTAGTTAGGGTTTCTATTGCTGCGATGAAACACCATGACCAGAAAGCAAGTTGGGGAGGAAAGGGATTGTTTGCTTTACACTTCCAGATCACTGTTCATCATTGAAGGAAGTAATAACAGGAGCTCAAACATGACAGGAAACAGGAGGTAGGAGCTGATGCAGGGGCCATGGAAGGGTGCTGCTTACTGGTTTGCTCTTCATGGCTTGCTCAGCCTGCTTTCTTATAGAACCCAGGACTACTCACCCAGGAATAGCACCACTCACCTTGGGCTGGGTCCTCCCCACCAATCACTAATTAAGAAAACGTACAGCCAGATCTTATGGAGGCATTTCTCAATTGAGGTTCCCTCCTTGCAGATGACTCTAGCTTTGCCAAGTTGACATAATATCCGCTTCCATAAATGTAAGGTTATTATAAATAAGTAAAAACTAGTGGAAGAAGAATATTAGTAAATTTTAGTTAGCTTCTTTAACTTGTTGGAGATAGTAAGTAGACTGACTCATTTGTTTTAAAACTAACAAGTGAGAGGTTGAGAAGTCCTGACTTGCAAAGCAGATGTTGAAATCATAGACATTCTTAAGGAAAGATAAATCTTTCTGCTGGGTGGTGGGATTGTTTTGTACACAGGTTCTAAAACTGTATTTTCTCTTCATTAAAGTAGGAAATATAAAATAGTAAGTTTTTTGTTCTTTTCTAGCTGGGGTCAAGATGTTTATACTGTCCTGCCTTGCAACTGCCATGACAACTACTTAAAGCCTCCCTGTCTGTGAGATCACCGACTGAATTAATGTTCGCCACAGACCTTCAGTTGATTATCCTGGGTCAAATATAAAGAACTGACCATGGTAACACAAAGCTCTTTCAAGAAACGTTTAGTGAGTGATCCTGTTCCCACGCCACATGCTGGGGCTTAGACATGAAACAAAAATAAAATTAAAATAAAATAAAACAGAGTTTAAACAAAGTTTCTTCAATCTCGGAGTTTATCATCAAGATAGAAGATAGCCTTGTGAGCAGATCATAATTCAGAGTCAAGCACCTAACAGTAAAGTTTATGGAAAGGAATTGCTAACTATTTAATAAGCTGTACCACACGGGAGTGAGCAGGACATCAGGAAAGTCACTGAGGAAAACCATCTGTGCATCTCCAGGGTAATCTTTGTTATGCAACACTGAGTTTGACATGCGCACCTGCTTAGAGCCATTGTACACAGTTTTCATATAAATCTCTCCTCACTAATTACTCACATGGGGTTTGCTTTATCCAGGATAAAGGACTGTTCACGCTTCTGAATGACTGTATGCATCTCCTGAGGGAGGCAGGACTTTCAGCTACTGAAGAAGTGTGATCTGGCTGGGGAGTACCATACTAGGTATCAGAGAACTCATGTGCTCCGCTTTTGATCCATGGGGATAAAAATTGCAATATATTTGAGCTACAATTTTGGGTTTTTTAAAAATAAAGTAATGATAACAAACCTGAAATGTTTTTTATTGGTTCTAAAATAGCCCAGAAGTTCTACTTTTTGTGTTAATTCTTTGTGAATGGAACAATGCCTATGAGGAATAATTTAATTAAAGTAAGTAGATTCTAAATTACAAAGTGATTAACAGATAATTAGGAGGTGATATTAGGCATATGATATCCAAAATAGTTATCTGAAGGAGAAACATTAAATCCAAATTTATTCCAGTTAATTTCAGTAAGATGCTTATCTCATTATGATTAGAGATTAAAAATATATTACTTAATAGTCATTCCTAAAAGCAAGCTACATAAATAATACATGGAGTAGAAGCCTACTTGGTATAAAAGGAAACAAACATCTATAATTACATTTGATTTAAATATCATGGAGAAAAAAACTTCTTCCAAGATATATGCCAGGCTAGGGCTGGGGAGATAGTGCAGGCAAAGTATTTGCTGTGCAAGTGTGAGGACTTGAGTTCAGTCCCCAGAACTGACTGAGTAAGAGTGGTAGTTAGTAGATGCTTGTAAACCCAGTTGTGGGAGGTGGAGACAGGCAGATTCCATAGGTTCACTGTCCAGTCAGCCTAACCGAATTTGCTAATCCCAAGCTACTGTTTCAAAAAATAACATAGATGATGCTTGAGTATTGGCCCCAATGCTTATCCTCTGATCTCTATTCATGTGTGTACACATGTACATGCATCCATACTCACATAAGTATACATGATATCCACATATACCAACCTATTACAGTAGCCATGTAGGAGGCTGTAAATCGGTTAATAAAGGGTTTTATGCCGGGTGGCACACGCCTTTAATCCCAGCACTTGGGAGCTAGAGCCAGGTGGATCTCTGTGAGTTTGAGGCCAGCCTGGTCTACAGAGCGAGATCCAGGACAGGCACCAAAACTATACAGAGAAACCCTATCTCAAAAAACAAACAAAAATAAAATAAAAAAAAAAATAAAATAAAGGGTTTCACATAGCAAGAGTTATTGATGAGGAGGTAAAGGGATAGCGAGATAAAGATAAAAGCAAATTTTAATATTTTATTATATAGTATTGTGTTGGTCAAAATTTTACAATAAGGATTTTTTATATGTCATTCAAATAAATTGGACAAATTAAAATACCTTAAAATTCTTGAGCTGCAGAGACAGACCAAGCACCCACCTTCATCTTCCCTTTTAACTGAAGACAGCTGAACCACAGAATTAGCATCTATAATGAACTGGATAGTAACGATGAGCATAGGAGTGAGGGGCTGCCCACAGCTATGCACTAAACTGTAAAATCTTGGTACACCCACAGTACACAAGATAGGAAAGGTTTTTTCACTAAAGAAGTGGTAGTTATATTGATAGTAGAACTCACCAGCCCACATGGGATATTATTTTAAAGTTGAAATATTTTACATGCAAGAAGTCTGAAAGCAGTCCCCACCTCCATTTAATATCTCTGAGCAGAGCACCCAGAGAAATTAGAAAACAGACTAAAAATAAAATTACCATATAGGAGGATACAGACTTCATAACAATGGATCTATCCCAGATGTGTAGTAAAGAAGTACTTTAAAAGCACTGTGCTGAGTAAAGTCGGGGAGGTTGGTAGGTCTATACTGGAGCAGGGAGTGGATGGGCTTCAGAGATGATGGCTTCTGAATCAAGAGAGCTTCATATAGCAGACAGCCCACCTGAGAAAGTGACCACATCTGAAGACATGCCAAAGACAGTCACTCTTCTGTGACAAAGGAGGGAAGGAGCTTGCAGTTTTTGCTGGACATATAAAGAAGTTGGAAGTCATCAGTCCTTCATCTTCAAATAAAAAAAAAAAAAAGATGAGCAGACTCAAAATCCACAAGGTTTTTTTTTTTAATCCATGGAAAAACTGATGCTCCAGGGTAAACTCCTATCCACTCCTCGTTCAAATGGAGATAGAGACAGAGTGCATTGGACAGGATCACATGAACAGAAGACCAAGGAGAATGAAATTGGCAGGTACTGGGCTGCAATGGACGAATTGCTGGAGACTCTGTGTAGACAAACTTTTCAGCTAAAAACCCTAAGGAGGACCAGTTTGAAGGAAGCAGCACATTTCCCTTGAGTTTTCTCTCCAGAAACTCTACTGGGTCTCACTGTGAAGACCTAAGAGAGTCCAGCCGAGCTAGGAGAAGGAACATTGTCCACTCCAGTCCCTGTAGCCCTTCATGTGGTGAAAAGGAAACACCACTCATGCTTAACAAAAGCCTGAAACCTCTATGTTGGACTACAGAACAGCCTCTTCTTTATATCCTACCACGAAGAAAACAATCAACCCAAATAAAAAACAAACTGCAGAAATATAGGGAATTCTCAAAAGAAGAAATACCAAAAGCCAGAGTATGCTTAAAGGGTTCATCCACCTTAGCCATCTGGGAAATGCAAACAAAGTAAAACTACTTTAAGGTTCCATCTCACCCCGGTCAGAATGGCCACCATAAAGAATGCTCATGAAACAAATGTTGTCCTGGATGTGGAGAAAGGGAATCCCTCACATGTGGGAGGGCAAACTCATGCTGCCACTTGGGAAATCACTCTGGAGTTTAATAAAAAAAAATCTAGAAATAAAATTACCATGTGACGCAGCTAGATGCCTTCTGTGCATCTGCTCAAAGGACTCGGTGCCTTATTACAGAAATAGCTGCGCATCTATGTCCACTGCTGCTCTATTCACAATAAAAGGAAAATGAACGCAGCCTAGATACTCACCAACTAACAAATGGATAATGAAAATGTGGTACATTGACATAACATTTTCACGTATTCAGGTACAAAGAAAAATGAAATTATAAAATTTGCAGGTAAGGGGCTGGAGGAATGGCCCAGTGGTTAAAAGTACTGGCTGCTTTTCTGGAGGACCAGGGTTAGATCCCCAACACCCACAGGGAGGCTCACAACCATCTGTAACTCAAGATCCTAGAGATCCAATGGCCTCTTCTGGCCTCTGCAGGCACCAGGCACACACATGCACAGACATACATGCAGTCAAAACATCCATACACATATTTTTTTTTTAAATTGCAGGTAAATTTATTGGACTGAGAAAAGTCATACTGAGTGAGGTCATTCACCCAGAAAGACAAATACCAAATATTCTCTCTTATATCTTGGAGCATCTGTAGGGGCCAGGACATTAGAAAGGAACCACTATGTGGGGCACCTCAAAGGGGAGGAATAGTAGAACCTAGATAAAAGGAAAAAAAAGGAGGGAACATACTATGGGGGGAAATGGTTTAAGCAGGGAGGAAGGAGGGAAAACAGAGAGAATTTGTGCATGTGTGTTTAGTCAAAACAAAAGGAGTATGAAAAAGTCATATGGAAACTTACTATCTTATAACTGGTCCCCTTATCCCTCACCTCAAAAACAAAAACCAAAAAACAAAAAACAAAAACAAAAAACTCAGTGCCAGGCATGGGACCTTCCTATGAGTTGTCATCACAGAGGCCCCCCTAAATAACATAGGCGATTGTTATTGCTCTTGGCTGCCTACCAAAACTAGATGATAAGACCCTTTTGTGGAAGACACCACACACACTCTGGCTGTGGGACAGACATATTTATCTAGGTAACCTAAACTGACACGGTCAATTCCATAGACATCTAGCTTTCCTAGCACTGCACAGTGCTATGCAGGGCACTGGGAGAGAAGAGACGTCATCGGTTTTACGTAGCGCTGGACCCTGCATGCTACAGTGCTGACCTTCCAGGCAACTTGTGCAATAGCAACAATACTATTGAAGTAGTCATTAGTCACTTTCTGGTAGGATTTGAGGCCTGCTCTGCAGGAGGGATTCCATGACTGATTCTGTAAGCATGGTCTAAAGCCCACAGCCTATTGTAAGCCCCAGATGGAAATATACTACGGACATTTTGCTAAATGGTCATGTTGTCAAATTACCATCTAAGTACCTATACCCTATATGGGTATACCTACATACCCATAGATTGATGTTGCTTTCAGCCTTGGTCAGAGAAGCTTAGTTTTATGAGCAGATAATGGTTAATGTAGAGACTGATAACTGTTTGAAATGTTGAGAATAAGGGACTATGAAAGCACAGCCCTAGATTGAGACATCTTTATCAATCCCAACATCACTGAAGAGGTAACAGAAAGAGTATAGGCACAGGGAGCTATAGGGAAGAGTTCTATGACATGCTGTCTTCTGGACATGATGTGCCTCACTCCTGGCTGGGAAACTAATGGCACTTGATGACTACTTGGGGCAGCAGAAACATTTTTCTTTGGGGATTTGGCCACTGGTAGGTTACCTGTGCTCCAGTAAATGGCTCCACACTCATGTACATGCAGGCAGCACTATTTGGAATGTTATGTTTTTTTTAAAAGATGAAGAGGACATGAAGTTGGAAGGGGATCCAGAGGAGTTGTAGGAAAGGAATTGGGGGTGGATATAATCACAATATATTGTATACAGGTAAAAACTAAATAAAATTAGAAAATACTGTACTCAAGATCAAGAGTCATGATTATCATATCTTAAATATGTTTTGAAAAATGGCTGGAAACTGGGCATGGTGGCAAAACCATTAATCCTAGCACTCAGGAGGCAAAGGCAAGCAGATCTCTAAGTTTGAGGCCAGCCTAGTCTATACAGCTAGTTTCAGGACAGCCAGAGTTACATGGTGAAGGCCTGTCTTGAAACACCAGAAGAAGAAGAAAAAGAAAGAGCTGGATTTATATGAACAGATATTCAACTGGGTCCAGACGCTACACTTTCCCTCAGGGCCTGGGTAATGGTATTAGACTCATAAAAAAAGAAACAGAAACTTCTAGTGATATAAAGTCTTTGCACTGGTTTTCAAATTGAAGAATTATCTTAAAAACCATCGAAGACTAGTTGCAGTTTCAAAAGAAATTATAAAGGTTTTCATGTTAAAGAGGTAGAGGTGTAGGGAGGGGCCAGAAGCTGAGCAATGGGAAGAGCAGTATTGAAAAAAAAATTATCAGCTCTATCACCTCCATCTCACACAATCGGAATTCAGAGGACAATATTGAAAGTAGATACAAAAGATAGAAACTTATGGACATTTTTGGAAACTAGAAGGAAAACCAATAGATGATCTTGACTATTGTTTTAGAAGCTATGGAAAGTAAAACGGAACAAAGATGGTGATTGTGTGAAGGAGATAGTCTCATTCTTAGGAACAGTTCAACTGTATGTGAGGATGCTTGTCTGCAATCCCAGCAACTGGGCAGCTAGATCTCAAGTCTGAGGTTGCTGTGACCCAAGTTTGAGGTTGATGTGACACAAGTTTGAGGTTGATCTGGGCTGCACAGCAAGATCTGGTCTCAAAGGAAATGGAAAGGAATGGAACAAAATGACATGAAAGAGAGGAAACAAAACAAAAATCTAGACAACAGTAGTTCTTCTCAAAAGATTGTTATGAAAAGCAATAATGATAGCATTTAGAGTTCTGGAATTAATTTCTAGCATAAGAAAAACTTATATAATTAAAATCATTAGAAGTTTTCTAAAATGTATACTTACACATATAAAAAAAGAGTTTAAGTAGTTATTCTATACTGGCTATCTAGGCCCTACTAGATATTAGAGGCTAATGAATAAAAAGCCAAGTGCCAGGAATGAGTTACTTCTTTCTAAGTTGTTGGCCAGCAGATGCTGAATATTATAGGCTATTAACATTACACTGGTTACCATCTAGAACATGACAGCAAATCTCTGTTGGTGAAGACACCAATACTTGAGTCGTAGAACATAGAGAAATCAACCTGGTGTTCACCTGGAAGATTTATCTCTACTTGCTAGGTTTCATAATACTAGAAGGTGTTATGAATGTTACCAAAGGAGAAAAGTAGTCACCATCAATTTTATCTAGCTGTGCACCCTGCAAGCTACAACAGTGATTGATCCAGTAAGATTTGCCCACTGTGGCCTGTGGTTGTAAGCAACCACTTTCTTATTGGATCTAGTATCTGCTCCACAAGTTGAAAATCCTACCTGTCACTGATATCAAGGCCAAGAGTCTATAGCTAGATAGGTCATAGGCCCTAGGAGAAAATCTATAACTGTTAATGGGATATAGTATTAAACTGACTCTCAATGATTTATTTTTATATCCATAGATTAGTGCATTCTTCACCCCTCATCAAATAAGCTTCTTTCTGTAGTAGATGGTACATAATATAGAGACGTACAACTGCTGGAGGTAGAGAGAAGAGTCTTCAAAATTCTCAGCCCTAAACAGAACATCCATGTCATGGCCACACTTCTCAAGGCTTAGGGATCTTTGTGGAAGAGGAGACTGAAAGACTGGGAGAACTAGAGGTGGTAGATGACTACCTGGAAACAGTATTTCCTGAACATAGCAGAGTATGAATTGATTTACAGCAGTTGGGATAGCATGTACAGGCTCTGTATAAGTTCAAGCCACATGAAATCCCAACATGGAGGGAAAAGGTGAGGAAGAAGCTTCACACCCTAGCTAGGGAACTATCGGCAATTGATAGTTGTTGGTAAAGAAAGAATCATTTTCTTTAAGAGTTCAGCCCATGCTGGGTTGACCACTACTCCAGTTGAAGACCACACATCCGGCACGAACTATACTTGTTATTTTTTAATCATTATTTTATACTGATTCACTGCTGAGCCCAGTCAGTTTTTTAAAAACGATTTCTTATTTTTTGAGATTATAATTATATCATTTCACCCTTCCTGTTCCTTCTTCCAAATCTTCCCATATACCCATCCTTGCTCTCTTTCAAATTCATGGCCTCTTTTTTCTTTTTTTATTATTAAGAAATTTCTGTTCATTTTACATACCAATCATAGATGCCCCTCTCCTCCCTCCTCCTTCTCCCCCCAGCCTTCCCCCTCCAATTTACCCCCCATTCCTACCTCCTCCAAGGCAAAGCCTCCCATGGAGAGTCAGCAGTGCCTGGTACATTCAGGTGAGGCAGGTCCAAGCCCCTCCCCCTTAACCAAGGCTGTGTAAGGTGTCCCACCATAGGCACTGGGTTCCAAAAAGCCAGCTCATGTACCAGGGATGGATCCTGATTCCACTGCCGGGGACCCCTTAAGCAGGTCAAGCTAAACAACTGTCTTGCCTACATAGAGGGCCTAGTCCAGTCCCATGGAGGCTCCACAGCTATTGGTCCACAGTTCATGAGTTCCCACTAGTTTGGTTTGGTTGTCTCTGTATGTTTCCCCATCATGATCTTGATACCCCTTGCTCATAAAATCCCTCTTCTCTCTCTTTGACTGGACTCCTGGAACTTGGCCTCTTTTTCCATTGTTATTATCTGTATATATATGTTCCAAAATATAACCTGCTCAGTCTGTATAACATTAACTGTGGAAAACTATTTCTCCTGCTCTTGGCATTCCTTAGTTGCCTGCAGTTCTTTGTGTAGGGTTGAGGCCTTGGCCTTCCCCCATCCTCATTAGCATGTCTTTTGTGGTCCTTGTTCAGTTCATGTTTACGTAGTCATGTTGGTGAGACATTATGGGTGTAGCTTCTGACATTACCAGGAAACAATATCACAAAAACTCCCCAATAATCCAGCTCTTACAATATTTCTGCCCCTTCTTCACTA
>CABHPR010144317.1:8820-37953 GCA_902168415.1 Peromyscus melanophrys
AGTGGCACTATTAGGAGGTGTGGCCTTGTTGAAGGAAGTGTGTCACTGTGGAGGCAGGCTTTGAGGTCTCATATGCTCAAGCTACACCCAGTGACTCAATGGTCCTCTTGCTGCCTGCAGATCAAGATGTAGAACTCTCAGCTCCTTCTCCAGCACTATGTCTGCCTTTATGTTGCCATGCTTCCTGCCATGATGATAATGGACTAAACCTCTGAAAAGGCAAGCCAACCCCAATTAAATATTTTCATTTATAAAAGTAGCTGTGGTCATGGTTCATCCTCACAGCAACAGAAACTCTCACAAAGACAGGTTAATAGAAGCTAGTAGACTTTTAGTATATTCCAGAAGGTTTTACTTAATAGTCAAAAACAGGGGCAAATAATGAATGGCTATAAAAACACTATTAAAAGGGCTAATGATAGCCTAAGATAATTTACTTGGCCTGTAATGTTCCTTTGCTTGACAATCATAATAATTCTAATCACCCAATCAGCCTGGAAGAATATTTGAGAAAACTACATCTTTTTGTGGGGGGAACATTCAGTTCATATGTTGTAACCATTTAAAATTAGCTGCAGTCCTGTAACTAAATTCTCACAGAGGTTTATAAAGGGAAATAGACAGAAACTTTTTTGCTATCAGAGATGCCTTGCAATGAAGATTCCAGTCTAGTGGCCTCAGAAGTCCATGTAGGGCCTGAGCTACATACATTCCACAGTACCTGATAGGATGCATGTATTTTCAAATATTTTTTTTCACTTTAAAAATGATTGAGATTATAAATACGATATTTCTACCTTTCCTTTGCTCTCTCCAAACCCTTCCATGTAACCCTTCTTGCTTTTCATTCATGGCCTCCTTTTCATTAATTGTTATAGAACATGCACATAGGTAAATACATCTATACCCCTAAGTATAACCTGCTCAGTCTGTGTAATGTTACTTGCATGTATGTTTTCAAGGCTGAACAATTGATATTATTTTCCCTGGGGAAAACTATTTCTCCCACATTCAGCATTCCTTAGCACTTTGGGGTTGATTTCTTGTGGGCTTTTCCATGTCCATTTTGGCAAGTGTATTGTAGGTTTTTTTTAATGTTATTCGGAGATACAGACTCAATGAAAACTCCATGATATTCTGGCTCTTAGAACCTTTCTACCCCCTCTGCTGTGAGTCTTATATCCAGAGGTGTTTTAGAGGTGTATCTCTTGGAGCTGGACTCTACAACTCTGCACTTTGGTTGGTTATGGGTTTTTTTTGTAGTGATATCCTCCCATTGCAAAGATAAATTTCCTAAATGAGGGTGAAAACTACATGTATCTGTGAGTATAAGGACTAATGTTTAGGTAGTTGTCAGGGATTATGCTGGTTTAGTAAAGTAGTGATTATAAACAACAACTTTCTAATTGGACATCATAACCTACAGAGCAAGAGAGAAACTGTGCCTGATACTAGAAGCTAGCCTAATGCTCTGTACTAGTGACATCATGGATACGGGATAATTCATTTCTATTATCTTCTATCTCTGGATTTTTTAAAAAAAATTTCCTCTTTGATTTCTTAGTTGACCTACTGTTTATTCAAAAATGTCTTGGTTAGGTCTCTAGTATATTCATGGTTTCTTTAGTTTCTTTTATTTTTTGATTAGTAGTTCTATTGCTTTATGGTCTGATAGGACACAAGGAATTATTTCAATTACTATTATTTTTTATTTGTTGAGACTTGACTCGTTTCCACCTTTGAATTAGAGACCGCATCTCTCACTGGGCCTAACTCTCATTCATTAAGCTAGCAAACCCCTGTGAGCCTCCAATCTTCACCTTCCCAGAGTAGCGTTACAGACATGGGCTACTATGTCTGTCTTTTGTGATGTGAGTTCTGTGGATCAAACTTAGATGCTCATACTCCATGGCAGATACTTTCCCACTGTGGCAATATTTAATTTCTCCATGAAGAAACCAATTTCTAGAAAGTTCTATACTATTAAGGTTTTATGATATTATCATAAATCAAAACAATTTTACAATTTTAATAGCTTATGACAGAATGGAAAACTATGTTTGTGTTTTGGCAGGTGAAGTTTCTGAATAATTTTTTTTTTCCAGAATCCAATTGAAGAAATTTCTCCAACTTGAACATCCCATTTTTATGACAGAATAGAGAAAATTAAGAAGTTGATGATTTTTGTGGATAGATTTTAGATAGATAGATAGATAGATAGATAGATAGATAGATAGATAGATGGACAGACATATGGCAATAGATGATAGATGAGTGACATACAGGTTATAAATTGATGGCAAATTAGACAAATATGTAAATACATAGATACATAGGTAGATGATCAATAGATGAAGATATAGATAGATACATACAGACATACACACATAGATGATATGTGATGTAGAGACAAATATAAGTAATTATTTACTGAGAATACACTCATGATTAGCTTCAACATCTCTTTATTTTGTGAATACTTCGGGCTGAGTTTTAGTTTAACTTCTGGATAGCTGAGAGTCTCCATGTCAGGCTTTCCTGAAGGGTCCTTCTCATTCAGCATAGAGACTTTAGTACACCTAAATAAATGGTAGATTTCATGTATCTAACTGCCTGTGTACTTTTTTCACCATCACAGTAAAATACCATACTACTATAAAAGAGACTAGAATATGTTTATGCTGTTGTATTTCTATACACATAATACAATCTAGCCACTTAACATTTATTGATAATAAACAACTATCTATGTTCCTATGGCCCAATTTTCTTCAATAATTTTATAATCATTAATAAATGAGTTATGTCATTTAAAAATGAATTGCCTTTAAGCTCCAAATTTGCTTTACAAAAATTATTTGTATTATTCTTTTTCCTAATAAGATATAAACTGTTCCATATCTATACATATGTCTACATATCTATATCTATCTATATGTATATATTGAGAATCTATCACAATTTTTATCTCTTTAACATTCTATTATCTATGAATTAAACAACATATCTAAGCAATTTCTATGATATAAAACTTCCCTTTGAATTTTTAAAATATTTATATTTATTGTTTTAAATTACATCTAGTTATGTGTCTCTTCATGAGAGTTTGTGCTCATAAGTGCAGGTGCCCAAGGAGGCTAGATGTGTCAGATACCCTGAATCTGTAGTTACAAATAGTTGTAAGCCACCTGATGTATGTCTTTTGCAAGAGCAGAAAGTGCTTTTAGCCACTGAATGACCTCTCCAGTGCTCCCAAAGCCTCCATTTAAAAACAAATAAACAAACAAAACAACAGTCTTTTAAACAATGCTTTGGTTGAATATATTTTCATGTATGTTTTAATTACTCTTAGTTGATATTGGCAGACTAAATTTCAGGAATTGAAAGTATTAGATCAGAGTTTATTTCTCCATTACGTTGCATGTGTGTGTGTGTGTGGAGGGGGGGTTGTGGTGTGGTGTGTGTGTGTGTTCAAGTACATGTGCATGGACACATGGATGCCACTGTGGAAGTCAGAATACAGCTTTCAGGGATTACTCATCTCCTTGTAGCTTTTGGAACCCAGATTTAGGATTCAGGTCCTCAGGCTTGACAGAAAACCCCTTGACCTTCTAATATATGATGTGTATTTAACCTAGCTCATGTATATAACCCTGAAACTCTGGAGGCTGAAGCAACAGGGCCTTGTAAAATTCAAGGACAGCCTGAACTAGATAATGAATTCTGGGCCAACCTGCAAGATATTGCAAAAAAAAAAAAAATAGTTTCTGTGATTAAGAAGCTGAAGAAACAATTACAGGTAGGTGCCTAAGAGATGCTTCCCACGTGAGCTTCATGACCTGAATATTATTCACAGAGACCACACAAAGATGACAGGACAGGACAGACCTCAGGAAATTTTCTTCTGACCTCCACCTGTGTGATTTGGTATATGTGCACCCACCCCAAATGAATAAGATTCAGAATTAAAACAGGAAAATATTCCTGATGAAATTTTTAAGTAAATTTAAACTAACCATGATGATTTTATAATGTGCTATACTCTGGCCTGGACTACAAGCGTAAGATGATACCTTGCATCTTCATCTTCTGGAATGATTTTCTTTGTCAAAATTAGACAAAAAGAGAGTGTTCAGAATTCCATTTTGAAAACAGACTTCTTTCAGCTTGTTTCTAACGTTAGTAAACTGAAAAAAAAATAAAAGCAAAACTACAGACCAAACTTTTGCTCACCTTGCTTTAGGAATTAAAACGTATTCATTTGTCCTAGTAGAATATCTATGTTGTGATGTTTTTGATTCTCATAATTAATATTTTGGTCATGCAACGTGTTATTCTCTGATATTCATAAAGTCAGTGTGGACTATAAGAAATAAGTAAGCATTCTGAATTTTAAAATTAAAACAATTACAACATCACACTTGGGCTTTTCTAAGCATTTTGGTTCACATTATGGAACTGGTAAGTAGGCATCGTAGAGTTAGCTCAGTCAGCGGAGTGCTTGTCCTGCAGACATCGTAAGTTGTATCTTCAGAACTCATGTACATAGCCTGTATAGCCTGTTAGAACAGTACTGGGAAAGCAAAGACAGTGGATCCCTGGAGCTTACGGACAGCCAGTTTGGCTAACTGGCAAACTTTTGTTTCAATCAAACACTCTGCCTCGATTAGACAAGTAAATAAATAAGTGGAGAAAATTCCGATGGAGACACGTGAGATTGATCTCTTGGTCCTTTGCATCCAGCTCCTGTACGCATGATGGCATGCACTGCACACACAAACACATACTTATACATGCAAGACAAAACAATACGAATTTCTAAATCTTCAACACTGATATTATTTTTTTCGCCCTTCTCTAGAAACTCTCCAAGAAGATTAAAATCTACAAATGATCAAAAGAATCTACTATGCCAATTTTGACTAGATATTGTTTGTGTGAATACACCAATAGGCTGTTTCATTGACAGTATAATTTGATATTGAACATCATAAATAATTTATTAGCCAAGAAATGTAGATACAAAAGCAATATATGAAATATAATTTTTCTGTAAAGACATTGGGAAATAGGAAAACGGCACCTAGACAATGCCAGGGATTTTAAGTCATTTTCATCAATAATAATTTCTAAATCCTAGAAAATAGTTTATTACACTTATGAGGAAGTAGAAATTGCATTTCTCTATCCTCATAATTCTGACTTGCTGGTGATTATATTTCTAGTAAACTGAAATCACATAAGTGCTGTTTTTTAAGAGAGAAGCCAGGTTGGTTTTGAAAAAAATCCTCTTTAGGAATAAACTTCTAAATCTGTTCCCAGAGATTCACACCTTATTGTACCACATCATAGTGTGATTTCCAAGCCTTGGATGTAGCATGACCTAGAACTTGTTTCTACCAAATGTAAGAAGAACACGGCATGCCTTTACTTCGTAGACTGGCTTGTGAAGGCTGTGGTTCAGTTCTGACTCACGTTCTCTTTCATCCTCTCCTCCTCCTTTGCTGCTCACTCTGCTGCAGTAAACTTTATGCTCCACGGCAGGGGGAGACCCAGCAAAGCAAACATGACAAAAATCTCCAGACAACCTACAGATAATGAATAAGTTTGGAAGCAACTTCTTCTCCATTTCAGACTTTGAGTACTGCAGCCCTTGCATACATGCTCACCACACCAGGTACCCTGAATCAGAGTTCCTATGTAAGCCCGTCTGCATTCCTCACCAATATAACTGCTGCTGATTTTCTGGCTATCTTTTAGGCAGTAATAGGCGGTGCCATCATCAGCGACATCGGCATACCATACCTGAGATTATTGGAAATTAGAATTTTATAACAGACAGTGGAATGAACCTAACTTCATTTGAGTTTGCCATTGATGAGCAAAAATAGATAACTAAGACCTAAAGAAAAACATAAATGGCAAAATATTTCTTCTTTCATCTATTTGGTTCATAAACACTGGCCTTAGAGTTCATTTATAGCTTCTGTTAAAGGGCTGTCTTGAACATTGTACATTTAAAATGTGCTGTTGTTACTAATATCAGTCAAAAGTAAGTGGTAGTGAAAGTTATATTTTTTAAAGTGAAATGACAATTATATTTGAACATTAGTGATCACACATGATACAAGCAGCTCATATATAAATTATAACACAGTTACAATAGACTGATGAATTATGGGACAGAACCAAATAAGATTACTCAGGAGCACAACCAAAATATACCTTTCTATCAAAGGCAGCAATCTCTTAATTGGAAGAGTATGATTATTTTTTTCTCTAGTGCCACAACTTCTGGTGTGGCTTTCAGAGTTACTCATCTGAAATCTTAATACAAAAAAAACAAAACTTAATGTTAAAGGCTTGTAGCATTCAATGTAGAATAGTATGAAAAAATAAACTGTTAATAGTGATCATACTCTGCATGTATGTGGATCTTAAATAAACCTGATTGAAATGTGTCACATGTATATAAAAGTACACACACACACACACACACACACACACACACACACACACCATTATAGTATACCCTAGCAAGTTTTTGTATAGTTTCTCCATCCATGTACACAATATTGAAATCAAATTCAAATAGTAACTGTGGATACAATCCTCAATCTCTCCCCAAGCCACCACTTTCTCAGAGCTTAACCACAGCAATGCGTGGATCAGTTTAACCTACCTTTTAATTATAGGCAAAGGAAACTTTAATTGGCCTTTCCCAAGTGTTACATTCGGGTTGACACCTATATCTGAGATTTGTACATTCCCCATCATTGTGGCATTATAATGAATTATATAAAACCACCACTAACGTATAAAGTGCAGTGTTGGTGGGACAGAAGGTTGTTTATGTCTTCTAATTAGAAGTAGTGTTGAAATAAATGTTGGGATGTATATCTGTTGTAACACATTGTACATTGTGCGTAGTATCATTGTACACAATGAGTAGTATCATTGACTATAGCCTTAGAAAGGGATTTGTCAAATCTTTAATGTGTTAAGCCCTAGGCTTGATGGATAATGCCCAGAGTTGCAAAATGTTTAAGCCAATTCCTACATACAATATATGAATTTTTGGCTCAAATACTATTCATAAGATTGTCTACCTTTTAAATTGGTGGGCTAAGAACACACAGCTGTGATACTGATGTGACTTTCACACATGAATACTGAACCTTTAAACAATTTTTATATCAACTTATCATTAAAACTTACTAAAGGAATGTTTGTAAAACTTGGATGCACTTCTATAGATATTTTTGAAAATGTTATATATTTTAAGCAGGATTTCTTTGTATGTCTTTAGAGGTTTGAAATGTTTCAACAGTAACAATTTTACTTCAGTGGTAATCTGGTTTTCTATTTAAAACTACTGAATAGACATTAAAAGCAAATATTAAATAGAACGTTATTACTTCAAACTACCAAATTTCTATACAAAAAATGAAAACACAATGAAGTGACAATCTACATTTAAGGATGTTATTTGTGAGCCATATATCTGAGGAGGGGTTACTGTACAAAATACATGAAATCAGACGACGATAAGCATGATGTAAAGTCCACTTTAAACTTAATAAATTCATAAAATACAAATATCTTGTTACTAATACTTTTATCAATTACTTGAAAATTGAGTCATGATTTCTGCTACAAGATTATAAAATACACACTCAAAATTTATTTCTTACTTCACAATATTTTGGCACTTATGATATGACTAGAATTTGATCCTCAACTACATCAGGCCATTGTTCTAGTTTCTGTAAGTTTGCTTTCAACTATTAGATAATTCCACAGTTGTTTATCCTTCTCTATTCAGCTATGTATCGGTGGAGAAAAAAAAAAATCATAGTGTGTGGTGATATATTGTGTACCCTAATAAATTCATCTGGAGATCAGAGGACAGAGCCAGCCACTAGATTAGACATAGAGGCCAGACAGTGATGGCACACACCCTTCCTTAATCCTATCACTTGGGAGGCAGAGATCCATTTGGATCTCTGTGAGTTCAAGGCCACGTTGTAAACAGAGCCAGGCTGAGGTGGCACACACCTTTAATCCCAGTACTGGTAAGCACACACTCCTTTAATCCTAGGAAGTGACATGGCTGGGTGGAGAACAGTGTGTAAGGTGTGAGGAGACAGGAACTAAGCAGCAGTTCAGCTGAGACCCTCAAGAGCAAGGACTCAGAGGCTTTCAGTCTGAGCATTCATGGAAACAGAATTGGCTGAGGAGTTGGAGAGATGAGGTTGGCTGTGGCTCTTGCTCTGCTTCTCTGATCTTTCAGCTTTCATCCCAATATCTGGCTTCAGTTTTTTTTTTTTTTAATAAGACCTTTTAGTAATTTGTGTTATAATAGTGTCATATTTAAAAATGAGTTTCCTTAATTAAATTGCCAATTAAACACAAATAACTGTGTATATATAAGTAAATTGATTTTAATGTTTTTTATGTGTCTACTTCAGAAGTATAGTGAAAGCCGCAGCGTGTACTTATCACCAAGGTTCTATTTATCATCCATAGTCATCTACTTCCAGAAAATTAAAATAATGTGATCTTAAAATGTTTTAAGTGTCTCTTCATTGCTCAGCTTAAAAATAAGCCATAGTGCCCAGGATTATATATTTTAATATTTTTCGGTTGTTAAAAAAGATATAATGGCTTATTATTTTAATTTATTTTATTTTTAGGCTTGTTTATTTTTTATTTTATGTGTATCAGTGTTTTGCTTACATATCTGTCTGTATATCACTTTCACACCTGGTTTCAATGCGGGTAAGAAGAGAACCTCTGATTCCTGAACTGGAAATACAGAAGGTTGTTAGCTGCCATGAGAGTGCTGGAAATTAAGATAGTGTCCTCTACAAGGATAAGGAACTCTTAGCTGCTGAGCCACCTCTCCTTCCCTATTTTATTTATTTTGGTCTTTGCTAAAAAAAAATTATTTACTGAGAATGTCACCATTTCTCACAGTAATTATCCAAACTACAAAGCATTCTACATCAAAAGACTTTAGTTATTTATATATTAAACTTCACATTATTTTAAAGAAATGTTTTAATTTACAAAGTTCAAGGCAGCTCACTCACAAAACCTAAATGAATGAATTTTATGGACAGTACTAATGAATCAAACAGAAGAAAGTAGAAAGATGAACCATTTGGTTTTTCTTGAGAACATAGTTATCTTCCTATTTTGTTCATAAAATCACATATAAAGGGATTTATGAGGTTGACTTACAGCCTGGGGTCTGGCTTTTCCAACAATGGCTATTTTCCAAGAAATCCAGTAGCTGTGCAGTCCACAAAATTAGAAATTAGATTATAATACTAGCAAAGGAATCCTTAGCAGCAGGATAGATGAACATGCCAATAAGAGTGAGGGAATGCAGGCCAAAAGCAAAAATCTTATTTCTTTTGTGTCATTTTATGTGGGCTGCTACCAGAAGTTTTGGTCAAGGTTTAGGGTGGGTCTTCCCACCTTAAATGTTCTAATCAAGAAAATTTCTCAGTGTTCTTAGCTGCTTAAGTTTTAGTTGATTCCAGATGTACTGAAGATGACAAGATCAGCTATTGCAAATCCACCCCTTGCCAACTTAATACACTGTCGCATCTCCCTATGTCATGCCTGCACAGGTCTGAATCAGATGGGGCCCAAGAGTTGAAAAGGAGAAGCGGACACATGTCTCATACCTAATCTACAATAAACCTTCAATTGATAACCCTTTCCTCCAAAGAGGTCTCACTGGGGAAACAAAATATTCTTTTTTGTTGTTGTTGTTGTTGTTTTGTTTTTTGGTTTTTTTTTTTTTTGGTTTTTCTAGACAAGATTTCTTCATGTAGTTTTGGTGCCTGTCCTAGATCTCGCTCTGTAGACCAGGCTGGCCTTGAACTCATAGAGATCCACCTGTCTCTGCCTCCCGAGTGCTGGGATTAAAGGCACGTGCCACCATCACCCAGTAACAAATTACTCTTAAGGGTATGACTAGCAGGAAATGGTCAACCGAAAACGAATAACAAACTCAATGACTTCTTGGGAACTTCCTTGTCTCATAATGCCATATTAGGGCTTTTAATTTCTTTGGCGCGCGCGCGCGCGCGCGCGCGCGCGCACACACACACACACACACACACACACACACACATATGTGTGTGTGCATATATAATGACTTCTAGTTTAGTGTTTTTTGGGCTTTCTAAGTGGGCCTCTGTTTTTTTGTTCCATCTCTTGGGGTCTTTTCCTTCTGTTGGCTTGTTTTGTCCAGTTCTCATGTGTAGTTTTAGTTTTTCATCTCATTATATGATATTATTATCTTATTATCCATTAAAAGCCCATTTGTCTTCTAATGAGAGAAAGGAAGGGGATGGATCTGGATGGGACAGAAGGTGGGGAGGAAATGGGATGAGTACAGGCAGAAGAAATTGTAATCAGGATATTATTTATGTGAGAAAAATGAGGCCCTCCAGGCTACTGCTGATGAGTGATGTTGCTCTGTATGCTGTGAATGTGTTGCTCTGATTGGTTGATAAATAAAACACTGATTGGCCAGTAGCCAGACAGGAAGTACAGGCAGGATAAGCAGACAAGGAGAATTCAGGGAAGGTAAAACAGAACTGAGGAGGAGACGCCATCCCGCCATCCAGGGAGCAGCATGTAATGACACACAGGTAAAGCCACGGAAAACGTGGTGACGTATAGATTAACAGAAATGGGCTGAGTTTAAATGTCAGAGCTAGTCAGTGGTAGGTCTGAGCTAATGGCCGAGCAGTTTTAATTAATATAAGCTTCTGAGTGATTATTTTATAAGTGGCTGCAGGGTCTGTGGGGCTGGGCAGAACCAGAGAAAACTTCAGCTACAAAATACTGCCATATAACTGGCGCTATCATTGTTTATTACAAAAGGCCAATACATCAAGAAGTTGGGAACATGGGAAGACAAATGAATTCCACGAGTGTGGGCCCACTGTCACACATTTTTGACTCTGAAGTGAGTTTCTCGGTCAGAAGCAGTGTATGGGAAACCAAGATGACATCCAAGGCATTCTGTAATGCTAATTTGGGCAGAACCATTGCTTCTCAGCTTAATCTCAGACAAATTTTTAGGAGAAGGTCTGAAAGTTACCACATTCTTGTCTACAATAGCACAACAATAGCCTCTAACAAAGTTGCTTAAGTCGATCCACTCTGAAACCTCCTGAGGTGGCCTCAACAGTACATCAGATCCAGCAATATTGTCTTCCAAGATCCTAATAGGATGACGCAGTAGGAGGCTCTGCTTCCCGTGCTCGACTCCTTTCATAGTCCAAAGTTTTCCACATTCTTCTAAACACACACACACACACACACACACACACACACACACACACACACACACGGCCAAGTCTGTCACAGAACTAACCCAATCCTTGTTACACAATGCTGCTAAAGTTGTTTTTCTGTTGCTGTGACAAAAAAACATAATGAAAGAAACTTATAAAAGGAATCATTAAATACTAGTTCATGGTTTCAGGTAAAGTTTATGATGTCTGTGCAAAAGGTCAGTGGTAGCAATTGATAAGAGCTCACCTCTTGATCCATAAGCAAGACGTAGAGAAATGCACATTGGGAATTGGGTAAGTCTTTTGAAACTGCAAAGCCTAAACCCCAGTCACCTAACTTCTCCAATCAGGTCATACTTCTGCACCCTTCCCAAAGAGTTTCACCAATTGGAGACCAAGTCTTCAAACATATGAATCTATGGGGATCATTTTCATTCAAGCAACCATAGCATTCATTAAAAAATGTAACAACAAAGGCTACAGAGAGTGTGTGGAAATAAGAACCATTATTCACTGCTTGTGGGAATAGAAACCAAAATAGCAGCATGGAAACCAGTTTAGAGGTTCCTCACTGATTAAAAATAGAACTACAATATGAGCATGCTATTCCACTCCTGGACTTATACTCAGAGAATCCGTGTTTCTTGTCTCTCTGTTCATGATGATTAGGAAATGGAACCCACTTAGATATTCGTCAATGGAGTGAAAAACGAAATGTGTATATACATATAACAAAATAATATTCAACCATAAAGAAAAAAGATGAAATGTGCAGGAAAATGGATGGACTTAGAAAGCATATTAAGTGAGTTGACACAAACTCAGAAAGCAAAAAGAAAATACTGTCTCCCCACCATGTGGATAGCCAAGCCTATAATGTATACCTGCATATTTCAAAGCAGGTATGAGTGTGGGCATAGTATAACACCTAGAAATGAGACCAAGGAAAAAGTGATGTTAGGCAATGATGAGGAAGGACAGAATTCAGACAAAGCATCACTCGAGTTATGAAAGACAAACAGCTATTTTTCTCTAGTTTCTACTCTACCTGTTTTTTTTTCCTTTTATGGTGGATAAGTAAGTAAGCATCTAATTAATAGTGAAGCTACAAAGCCCTAAGTGAAGCTCCAGGCTTCAGAATGGCCGTTCTAACTGAAGTTAACTGAGATGTACAGAGTTTGGGACTGGGAAAACTGTTTATTGACTGCCTTAATCTAGCTGTGTCTGCGAGTACATTACAACAATGTGATTTTTTAAAAAGAATAAATAACAAATATCAATTTTCCATTCACTTCCTTACCTTGCCTTGTAAAATGAATTTTATTATAAATGTTTCATTTGGGCTGGGCTGTGGTGGCGCACGCCTTTAATCCCAGCACTTGGGAAGCAGAGGCAGGCAGATCTCTGTGAGTTCGAGGCCAGCCTGGGCTACCAAGTGAGTTCCAGGAAAAGCGCAAAGCTACACAGAGAAACCCTGTCTCAACAACAACAACAAAAAAAAAGTTTCATTTGAAGATCTTATTCTATATTGCTTTCAGAGGTAAAAACTCTATTTGATCTGTTCACTGGTGGGATCAAATACAGGTCCTAATGAATAGTACACATGTATACTATAGTTGAAATAAAGCCTCATTTCTCTCAACTCTATTATCTAAATAACTCAATTTTTGTTATCAAATTCATGTTTTCTGTGAGCCTTTTGGGACATGAGTTAAATATTCACGTTTCTCTTACTAGTTAACTGAAAAAAAAAACCCAAATTATGGAGTTATTATGAGGTAATAGATTTCCATAACAATTTGTAAGAGGTTTTTAAACCCGGATTACATTGCTGTCCATTAAAACAACAGCTAACGTTCTATCTATGTCTACAGACACTCAGAAATTCCTTTTGAATGATTTCTCAAGTGAGTTTGCACACTTATTAAATGAGAGCAGCAGCCTTTTGGCTGATTTCTCATCTGTTCCTATGAACCCCATGTGTCAATCTGGATGATGTTAATTTGAATATCAGCACATATAAAAAAACCCAACTCATCTGCAGTTAATTTGGGGATTTGCAGTCCATGGTGGCAGAGATCTTGGTTCAGAAGGCACTTCAGTGCTTTTTAATTGGAGATGCAATTCAACACACACACACACACACACACACACACTGTAAAAATCTCACTACTCTGAAGAATCGTCCTGTGTTTCAGGAGCAGTTAATTTTTCACAAATTCTGAGTACATAGCTGGAAAAGCACAGTGGCAGTTGAAAGAGAGGGAGAGGGGAAAGAGTGGAGGTTTTGTAGTCGAGAGCACTTCTGCTCACCTCCCCTGGTGGGAACGAACAGAATAATGAAGTGCAGCCTCCAGCTGCTCAATGTCCTCGGGACATCAATTAAGCCATGTACTTCTCAAGTCTGTTTCTGTTTCTCAGTTATGTGCGTTTTTTCGGATACTCAATTATCGCCCACTAAATCACATTCCAATTACGCTGAGGAGGGCGGCAAGATCGCAAAATGGAGTCTAAGCCCCCTTGTTGGTTAAAGTAATAAATGCCCCTCGTCATTTCTACTGATAGTTCTATAAATATTGCACTAATTTAACGTTGTTCTTGGTCTTCAGTTTTGGCGACGGCACTTGATTTGGCTTCTCCTTAGGTGGTATCACGTTCAGGATGATGATTACATATTGTACCGGGAGGAATGGCTTCAATAACATATTAATAATACGAAATGTGAAGGCAAAAATCAAATATGAAAATGCTAATTGTAGACTTCAAATCTCATAAAGTTATAACTGTATAGTAAAACCTGTGTGTTGCTGTGGTGCTGATGAAAACATTAATTTTTATGATGAAGACTGATTGTTTTGGTAATGCTCATCTGCCCTGGGGTCATACATGCATGTGTTACCTAAGTAGTTATAATGTTTTGTCCAAAAGCTACTCTAATGACTTAAAGAAAATTTACCTCCAAATTATGGTTACATGTAAAATATTATGAGAACCTGGGAGCTAACAACTCTGGAAAACAGTACTCTGATGGTCGGTATTTCCTGTATAACATGTAAATTGAAGTTACCCAGTGTGTCTCAGCAATATGGTTGTATAAACAGGACCACACATTGACAACAATAGACAGGAGAAGAAGGCTGTATTCTCACAGGGCACAACCCTAGAGAGGGAACTAATGAGAGTTGAGATTAAGAGAATTTTCTCCTCTGTAGGAATGAGTCCTCTGATTGGTTATCCAACACTAAATAGTAAGCCTTGGAATCCTATACACACTAAACCAAACCAAATAGACTCAGCAGGTTGTATTTATACATTTATGGATTTACTTATACAGGTAATAATAACTAAAGAAAAAGAAACCAAGAATTTGAGAGGGAGTGAGGGGCAGTGGGAGGGGTTGGAAGTAGGAACAAGTCGAAAAGAACAATGCAATTACATTTTTGAGATTATTTAAATTTCATTTTATGTGCATGGGTGTTTTCTCTCTATGTATGCCTTATACATCACAAACATGCAGTCCAGGAGGAGGCATGGGATCCCCTGGAACTGGAATTACAGATGATTGTGAACTCCCCTGCTGTGGGATGGTCTGTATGTCAAACATGTTGCTTATTGGTCAATGAATAAAACACTGATTGGCCAGTGGTCAGGCAGGAAGAAGTATAGGCGGGACAAGGAGGAGAGAATTCGGGGAAGTGGAAGGCTGAGGAGACACTGCCAGCAGCCACCATGACAAACAGCATGTGAAGATGCCGGTAAGCCACAAGCCATGTGGCAAGGTATAGATTTATAGAAATGGATTAATTTAAGCTATAAAAACAGTTAGCAAGAAGCCTGCCACGGCCATACAGTTTGAAAGCAATATAAGTCTCTGTGTTTACTTGGTTGGGTCTGAGCGGCTGTGGGACTGGCGGGTGAGAGAGATTTGTCCTGACTGTGGGCCAGGCAGGAAAACTCTAGCTACACTCCCCTGTGGATGATAGAACTGATACCTGGGACCTCTAGAAGAGCAGTCAGGGCTCCTCACCTTTGAGGCATCTCTCTAGCTGGAGAAATTATGTAATTATATTTTAGTTTAAAAATTAGGCAATTATGTTTTAATTTCGAAGAATTTTGTGTTCTTCATACAAAAACATATTTAAATTTTTAAGAAAAATTTTTAAAGATGTGAATAGAGAGCATTTCTGCCTACCTTGGAAACCCAAATTTCACCCCTGAAGTGAGCAATTTTCTATAATATAATTAGAGAAATTAATGAATTCTGAGAGATAAGTGAGGACAGAGGGAAAAGGACAAGGAAACAAGAGAGAAGAGAGAAACGTAGGGGAGAGAAATACATTTTTGTTCAACTAACCTAGAATGTATCACTAGTTAGTGTAGATCATATGAATTAAATTCACTTAAAGATTGGAGCCAGGCCAAAAAAAACAAAGACTGATGTGGTGGTATTGTGTTCCCCAAAATATTGTGTACTTTAATAAACTTATCTGGGGTCAGAGACAGAGCAGCCACAATATTAAACATGAGGATAGGCAGTGGTAGCATACGCCTTTAATCCTAGCATTCCAGAGGCAGAAATTCCTGTGTTCAAGGATACACCCAAGCACAGTGACCCACGCCTTTAATCCCAGAAAGCACGCCTTTAATCCCAGGGAGTGGTGGTAGAAAGCAGAAAGGTATATAAGGCGTGAGGACCAGAAACTAGAGGCATTTGCCCTGGAGAGGCATTTGGCCTGGAGAAGCATGTGGCTGGTTAAGCTTTCAGGCTTCTAGCAGCACTTCAGCTGAGACCCATTCTGGATGAGGACTCAGAGGCCTCCAGTCTGAGGAAACAAGACCAGCTGAGGATCCAGCGAGGTGAGGGTAGCTGTGGCTTGTTCTGTCTCTCTGACCTTCCAGTGTTCACCCCAATACCTGGCCCGGGTTTGTTTTATTAATAAGACTCTCTAAGACTCATGCTACAGACTGAAACATTACAAAATAATGTCTTGCTTCAGATTACCTAAGACAAAATATGACATGGTTTGTGTTTTTTAAGTGACACATCTCCACACATCTTGGACAAGTGGAAAGGCCAACAACCAGTCACTCCTAATCAGTGTGTCTGTCTTGTTTTTAGTGGGTGGGTATTTGCCTCTGTGTGTGAATGTGTGCCTTGTGCATGGATGCTCACGACGTCCAAAGAGAAGATATGTATGGTGATATTTTTCTTTTGTACCAAAATGTTAATTGTATGTTAATAAATAAAGTTGCCTGGGGGTCAGAGCTATTAGCAAGCCATAGGAAAGCAGGGCAGTGGTGGTATACGCTTGTGATCACAGCACTTGGTAGACAGAGCTAGGTTAAGTCTCTGTGTGTTCAGGGATACAGCCAGCATTGGAGACACATGCCTTTAATCTCAATACCAACCATAGAAGACCTGGAGGTCTATACAGACAGGCCGTGATGAGGCAGTCCTGTGGTTGGGTTTACAACCAATGAGAAGGCAGAACAGAGACTATATAAAGACTTTAACACAGGAAGTAGGGCTCCTTCGGAGAGGTAGGATCACTGCAGGAGGAAGGGTAAGGTTTTAGCTCTTAGCTCTGACCTCTTGGCTTTCTTCTTTGCATTGGTTCTGTGTTTCTTATTTATAAGACGGTTGGTTACATCTACAGATATGATCTGAACTGAAGTTACAGATAGCTGTAAACCATCGTGTGGGTACTGGTAACTGAAGCCAGGCTATCTGCAAGAACAAGTGTTCTTTCCTGTCCAGGCCATCATTTCAGTCCCTCCTCCCTGGTCTTTTAACCCTAACTAAGGCTTATTGCCATATGACTGTGACAGATGAACTGGTTACCACTGACGTGAAGATGTACCTTCCACAGTACTTCAGAGATCCAGTGCTGGTTGTGCAACACATATGATGGAGGACTCAAGCAAACCACAGCTCTTTCAAATAATTTTTTACATTTATAGGTCACCATTTTATTAACAGATATTAAATGCCTAAAGTGATGGGCTTTATTATAACACTTCATTTGTGGAAATAATGTAGTATGACCATATTTACCACCTGGCATAAACTCATACTTCTTTTCTTTCTTATTCTATGGGGCTCCTTTCTCTTTCTTGGCAATCTCCCTTCTATGTTCATGTCTGTGTTTGTTTAAGATTTGAAATGTCAAATAACACATTCAAATAGGATATGTTAATATATGCATAAATATAAATGTCATATTATATAATATATCTGAATAGAATGTCACTATATGAATATAAAGGACATGTGTGTGTGTGTGTGTGTGTGTGTGTGTGTGTGTGTGTGTGTGTATTCATATATACATACACTTGGGAGGTTTTTACAATCACCTGTGACTCAGTTACAGAAAATTCAATGGCCTCCTCTGACCTCCAACAACACCAGGAGTGTGCATGGTACCTATACATACATCATTGCAAAATACTCGTACACATAAAAATAAATAAATACATGTTTCACACAAGGATGGAACCTCTTGTGGGATGGCTAGATGGCTCCACAGAGAAGGAAATTCACTCTGACAACCTGAGTTCTAGTAGTAGGATTCACATTGTGGAAAGCAAGAACTAAATATTCCAAATTGCTCTCTCACCTCAACATACATACTACGACATATACATGCACAGAAAAAATAAATAATATAGAACAAAAGTTTTAAAACAAACGATGTATTTGTTTTTTTGTTTTTTGTTTTTTTTTTAACTAAACATCAATTAACGATAAAGGGCCAAATTAAAGAAAACATGTGATATCATTAAAATAATGAATATTTTTATAAAACTCTCTGAGATGCTGTATGTATTCAGGGCTAAGGTTGTAGCTCAATTGGAACAGGGCTTACCTTTCATTCATGAATTGCTAGGTTCATTCAGCAGCACAGAATTCAGCTGGTGAGCAAAATTTCAATGAGAAGCACTGTGGGGGTGAGGGCCGAAAGATCCAAAGTTCAAAGTCTTCCTCTGCTTCACAGTGAGTTCCAGGCTACATATGAGAGTCTGTCTTAAAAAAAGAAAAAGGAAATAGAAGTTGTTTTCATGTATTACAATATTTTTGGAGTAAAATTGACTTCTATTTGCTCATCCTATCTATAATAAATTTTTATTTGAACAGTTGACTCTCTGGTGCTAGGATGTTTATTATAAAGGTTGTTAGTAGAAACAGTATCAATCAGTCATGTTTCATTTAGTGTTGTTTTTGTGACCACGTCTCTTCCTCCGCTGAGACACAGAGATCCACTGAGAAATACAGGTATTTGAAAGTTGGTCATGGTGTATAACTCCAGGGATTCAATCCTCTTAGGCACAGGAGATGAAGAAAAACAAAAAAGAGGAGAGAAAAACACAATGCTGAGGATCAATTTTCAAAACACAATAAACCAGATAGAGGACCTGCCAAGGACTGGGCTTTCTACAGGGAAATTAAACCTTGGTAACAGCAAAGATCTTACAAATGTATTTCTTGAGAGAACATAAACCCTTCCATTGAGATTTTAAATTGCATTTAAATAGGGAGACAGATCCACTTATTTGCTAGGCATCTTTTCCAATAGTTCTAAATTGGAAAAAACATAGTGTAAGATACAGCTCAGCTCTGTTTTGCCTGGCCTTTTTATGTCAATCCAAGTCAAGTGCAAGGAATTCTGTTCAGGAAATGCACTGGCACCAATCCGTAGTCATCCTGTGACAGTACAGAAAAGCAATACCATACCTAATTAGATTAGTTAAATGCTGCTGTCTGGATTTATCTAGTTGTTGTAATTTAATCAGAGCTAAATGAGATCATCATTTAATTAAAATTGAGACTAATTAATTGTTCCAATTGTTGTTTCTATGAAAGACAAAATTTCTTAGCAAAGCCACTTTAATGAAGCGAGGAGATCACTTTGCACAATGCCTCAGGACCCATCCCGGGAATGAGACCCCCTCACTGGAGGATAGTCATAGTATTTTAATGAACACACAGCACACAGCGTTAAAGAGAAAATATTGACTTTAAAGCCAGCTAAAGTAATGTACCCTAAAACAAGAAAAAAAATGGGAAGAACTAAAACAATCACAAGAGTTCAAGCAAAAAAACAAACAAACCAAAACACAAAACCATATATCCATTTCTCATCTATTTGTTGATCAAAAATCATTTGAATATGGTACTTCTGGTAGATATTTTCCAGTTTTAATGTTACAGTGTATTTCTGTTACGTGACTTGATTGTCCTTTGTTTCAGATGGGTGTGTCTGCTTCCGTGGACCTTTGGGATATGTTTGCTCATTAGTGAATAATAATGAGTATTTCCTGTCATTTTTGCTTTCTAGGGAAAGCTTGCATACTGAGGATGTGATCAAATGAGGAGCTGGGGATGGGTATGTTTCTTAAACTAGAAGCTTAACAACAGCTTGCTGACTCTTTTGTAGTGTTTGGCAATTGATATGCAGTTCCTGCTACAAAAAAAAAATGTTTAAAACAGAAAGCTTGATACAATGGCTTTCCTTGTGGTTCTTCTTTTTCTTCTTGGGAAAGGAACTGATGCTATTTCTAATATCACAAAGGGAAGGATGAGTTTCTGACTGAGTTCTTCCAGCCACATCTCATTATCTCCTCACTACCCTTCTGTACCCTGTGAGGAGCAGGGCTTTTCATGTCTCCTGGGTGACAAGGCCACCAAGAGAAACAAGGCACAGATTGAGGTTTTTCTCATTCCATTGCACACAGTGGCTTCCCGTCTTGCACCTTGGTGGAGATGGGGTGATCTTTCATGAGCTTAGCTTTGCCTAACAGAAATATCCCAGTGTGGATAAGGCAACCAAGGATTGATTCAGTAGTTTAAAATCATGATTGGCCTATGTGTCTCTAAACATTCTTCTGCTCATCTGTTCCTGGTGTCTGAAGAGGCACAAGCAGCAAAAGCGTCGGTCTTAAAATATAGTAAGTGATTACAAAATACATGAACTGACTACAGGGCAAGTTCTAATCATGTTGCTGATACTAACCAGCTTTGTGATCTTCTGCAGCTACACTCTCAATAGAGAAGCATATCCTGTCTGCTTAGAAGAGCTTCTTACCAGATACTGTTTGGTTTTAAGTCAACTTGCCATAAATTAGAATTGCCTGAGTAGGAGACTCAGCTGAAGAGCTGGCCTGATGACCTTAATGGACGTGGAAGACCCATGAGGACAGCCGGAAGCACCTTTGGGAGTGGTGTAGGTAATAAATGGTAAAGCAGAAAGATTACTCCCCCTTTTCTCACCCGGTCTTCCTTCTGGCTGCCCAGCCGACTGACTCTGTTGTTGCTGCTGCTGCTGCTTCCTCCCCTGATTGTCAGAAATAGCTTTATCAAGCTTCCATCCTGGACCGATGGTTCTGCAGGAACCTTCCAGGTTTGCTGAGGCACATAGCCCTGTGTACTGAGTTATAACTAGGTTGTCAGCTTCTTCAGTGACAGACAGCGACTGTGGGAATTACTCCAACTGCTGAGGCACCCAGCCACAAGGACCAAGTAACAGTTGGGTGCTCAGCCTTTCAGGAGTTATTGTTACTCTTCTACCATATCTAAATTAATAAATTATTTAATACAATGTGTATGTATGTATGTATGTATGTATGTATGTATGTATGTATGTATTCATCCCACTGGTTCTGGTCCTCTACAGAACCCTTATTAACACACTAAGTCATTTAAGAACTCCTTCCTTCATTTATTACTTGGTCTTACTCTAGCACACACAGGTGTGTTTCCTATAGTACTGGTAATGTTAGAGTATACTTTGGATTAAAGCAACAGTTGGAATTATTTTCTTTTTCTCTAAGTCCATGATATAAATGAAGGAAAGCAAAATGAGTAGGGAAGAGGTTTCTAGAAGTTACTTTTAAATAAACTCATTATAGGTTGTCAAAGACAGATAGACAGGATGAAACCAGTTATTTTTTTTGGGGGGGGGTGGTCATGACAACAGAAATAATGGACATCAACAGGATCAATGCCTATTTGATGTCAACAAAGAGTTTCAGGGGGCTGGAAGATGGAAAAGGATGAAGAGGGGATACCAAGGGTAGACATCCGTGCGTAACAAACCTAACAGGATTCTTGCAGAAGGTATGCCAGTGCGTCAGATACCAGTTGGTGATGGTAAATGATGAAATTTCTTTAGATACCAAAGGTGGAGAGGATAGTGCCTTACTTAGATGACTTAGCAGATATCTTGCTACAAGTGTGTTCTTATGGGCAAGTCTCTAGGATGGGGAGTCACTGAAAACAGTCTCAGAACTACTTGTCAAGAGTTTGTTCAAGTTAGACACAGGGGTTGATTCATGGCAGAACAACGGCCTAGCCAAACAACCAACCAAACCAAGAATGTGTGGACGAAATTATAGGTTGTTACGGATTTTCAGATGATTTTTATAGGCCTATATATTTAGTTTAAAAAGCATGCTGGGGCTTACTCCTTACCACCCAAAATTTGGGTTTGGAAGTAATATATTCTACATAATACAATCCTTAAATAATATGTTGCCCAGTAGAGAATGCACCATATATAAATCCTGTGTGAGCTGATATTTTCTATGAAATTATTAATGAAGAAACTGCAGTAACATACACAAGAGGTCTATCTCACCCAAATTAAAAATTCACATAAGGGGCTTAGTGGTTAAGAACACTGGTTGCTCTTCCAGAGTACCCAGATTCAGTTCCCAGCAACCATATGGTGGCTCACAACTGTTTGCACCACCAGTTTTGAGGGTATGTGATTCACTCCTCTGGCCTCTAAAAGCACTAGTCATGAACATGGTGGATAGACACAAACACAGGCAAAATATTCTTCCAGATAAAATCAAAACAAAATAATTTTAAAAAGTCAAATAAGATATATTTTGAAGCTATTGCTTAGAAAAATACACTTGAAATAGACATTATTTTTACAGGAATATTTCTCTACACAATAACATGGAATAATTAATAATAACCAAGTTATTTGATAGGTTTATGAGATAGGCGTCCATACACAGCACCACTCTTCTTCACTTCTTCAGTAATCATAATGTCACTCAGTCAAACTCATTGAGTTATTTTATTGAGATAAGGAGGACAGTTTGCTAGTCTGGGGTCATAATACACAGCATGGTTTGAATTCTTTCTTCACTGAACTAACACCTGTACTTATACATATTACACACACACACACACACACACACACACACACACAGAGAGAGAGAGAGAGAGAGAGAGAGAGAGAGAGAGAGAGAGAGAGAGAGAGAGAGAGAGAGAGAGAACCAAATTCCTCATGATTATGAACCATATTTAAAACTCCAAATTTATATTCCATGTAATCACAGAACACAAAAGACCATTTGGAGAGCAGTTTCATATTTCAGCATGCACTTTTTAAGTGATTGTGTGGCTGGTAAATTTCTATGTTCATAAATGAAATCAAGTTCAAGAGTCGTTAGTCCCTTTACAAAGGACTGGCTTCTGATGCTCAGGGCCCCAGCATGGTGATGATGCTTTCATGAATACACCCATTTTTTACTAATAATACATTGGGATACATTAACATTTCTGTGCTGTATCTTTGCACACTGCTCTAATTTTAAACTGACTCTTTAATGGTAAAATGTAATTAATCATCCACTGTTAGAAGAAACCAAGTTTTACAGCAGTAAATGCACGGACAGGGAAGGTGAGCAAGGACATTCACCCCTTTATTTCACCATGTGTAGATTATCCCATGCTTAGTAGTACAGACCATGAAGGAACACCTTCACTGTCTCAGGAGCCCTAAGTAGGAATATAATTCTAGGTGTTTTTCCTTTGATAGATATAACATTTCTTGCCATGCTTCATCTTGATAATGTCTTGAAAATAAGCCTGTTTAAATGCTTAGATATATTTATCTAGGACATTTAGGTAGTGTTTACAAGCAGGAACAAGTGTACAGAATAGCATTATGTTTGGGTGCTGGTTGACTCAACAGTGCTACCCACATGTAAATGAGTGACTCTGATAGATTTACTGCTTAGTAACAGGTCACTTAATATGTCAAAAAGGGAAATAAACTTGCATAAACAGTTCTTATCTTGACACTCAACTTGAGATGTCTGTTTATATTCTTTTCTGCTTCTCCAAGATATAAATTTCTAAACCTTGGCTTGGTTGAGAGAGCTAATTCTGTGTTACCTAATGTATTTGAATTTTACATATGAAACATAAACAGAGATTGTTTGATTCTTGGAAGAAAGCTTTATGGAAAAAAAGTCTGCTTCTATTGTCTGTATTTTGATTCAGGTTTTTCTGGGTGCTGTAATTCTAATATATTCATTCAACTGTATGTCGATAATTCCTTGGATATAATCGAAGCTAAAGTTGGTATCTCATATATTAATAGGAACTATCCCATATAGTCATGTTCCCTTAGTTTTTTCTTGGACTTGACAACAGATTAATTCCTTTTCTTTTCTCTTTTGGTTTTTCAGGACAGGGTTTCACTGTGTAGCTTTGCGCCTTTCCTGGAACTCACTTGGTAGCCCAGGCTGGCCTCGAACTCACAGAGATCCACCTGACTCTGCCTCCCGAGTACTGGGATTAAAGGCGTGCGACGCCACCGCCCGGCTCAGATTAATTTCTTAATGCAGGTATTTTTTAAACTATAGGATTTATGATTTACTGCAGTAAATGGTCAAATCTTATTGCTGGGAATACTTGGGAGAAGTGATATGGAGAAATCAAGCTGTTACTGACATGAAAGATTCTGCCCTACTAGCTAAATTTCATAGTGATGGAAGGTGTATAAAGTCTGTTTGGAGAAAAATCATCAAATCCCCATGAATTAGTGCAGCTCTTAACCCTCACCAGAAAAGCTTCTGTTTAGAGTTGTTGGTAGTTAATAAAAACAAAAAATCAATAACAACAACAACCAAAAAAAAAAAAAAAAAACTCACAAGTGGTCAAAATGTAAAAAATAGTCGACAGTACAGTGATTAGCCCTAAATAGGATGTTAACATCACACTTCTCCCTCCAAGGCTTATAGAGCATGCTGGAAGCCTGGGTGGAAACACTGTAATAACCTGAGGTTGGTAAGGACGTCTATGAAAATTCTGTCTACTGGACATGGCATGGCTATTACATTCATCAACTCACACCACTGTGGATACCTGCTCAAGACCTACAAAAAAACAATCTGAAGCCAGACTATTTGTGAAATCATAATTATTTGAACTGATCAAGGATCTTTCTCACAGGGTAAAAGGCTAAACTGAGACAAAAAGATAAACACAACTTCAATAAAGAAGTACCTTTTGCATCCTCAGTGACACACCGGACACCAGAAAGCAATTAAAAATGATTCCAGTCCAAGTTTTCATGAAGTGCTAACAGAAATACAGGCCAGCATGAGTATTGGCATCCCAGTATTCACTAAGCCACAGAAGATTCACAGCCTCTTTAGGATTATAAAAACTTATTGAGAGAAAGCTGGAAGAGAAGAGAATATTTCCCTAGCATAGAAGATGAGAATGCCGGACAGCAACACAAGGAGCCTGCGCAGCATTTAATAATGTCTGCTCCTTCACCTCCTCAGAGTACAGCCTTCAGGCTTGGTCTAGCCTATGCCAGAGGGGAAAACCTGTAGTGCCTGAGAACACTAAACTAAAATAAATAAAATGTAAATACAAATATCTTATACCCACACTGCAAGAGGAGGGAGAATTCATTGAGCCAGACAATCAGAAAACTCTGATACTGGTTAAGGCCAATATCTTTGAGAAGCCCAACCTCAGCCCCCATGAGGAACTGAAGTGAAGGAGAATACTACATGATGTCCAGGTAGCCAGCAGCACATGCAGTGTTGAATGACAGGTGACAAACCTTGTATTTGGGAAACAAAAAAAGGTTGGGGGAGAAGCTGTCTTAATCACAGGCACTAGGCATATTTGAAACAGTTTGGGTGATATTGAAGGAATGTGTAGCTGCAGCACACACAGGATAAACATACCAACCACCACAGCAAATATTCAACTCTCGGATTTGGTGTATTTAATCAAGTCAGACATAAAAGGCCTAAGGAAAAAAAACAGTATGTCAATTACAAGCATAGATGGCATTCACTTACTGTTTTCAAGATGCCAGTGGATTTCACTGAGACATACAAGGAAGGAAAATTTGCATATAGACCCAGAGAAAATAAACATGTCAACAAAATTAGACATAAATATGACTCATACATTCAAAGTTCTAGGGAATTTACAATAAGTATTACTAATCGGCTAAAAGGCCTAGCACAGAAAACAAGCGATCGATGATTTTAAGTAAAAAGGAGAAAAACTTTGTCAGAGATGAACACTGTAAAAAATAAATGGATATTTTAGTGTGTGTACATATATAATGTTATATATTACATATTATGTTTATATGTAATGTATGCACATCTATAGATATGTCAATAAAAATGTTGATGAAGTCATAGCTAATGAAATCAACAATAAGTTAGGGGTTGAGTAACAGCCATAAGTGACATTTAATACCAAGAGGAAGAAGGAGAAGCAAGGAAGTCAGGAGGGATGAGGGAGGAGCAGTGACAGAGGGGATCAGAAGGAGAAGCAGAAAAAGACAAGAATGGGGAGAAGGAGATGGAACAGCAGGAGATGATGACAGATGATCCGAGATCCTGGAAACAACATGGTGGTCTAGCGTGTGTGTGTGTGTGTGTGTGTGTGTGTGTGTGTGTATGTATGTGTGTGTGCGTGTGTGTATGTGTGTGTGAGTATGTGTGTGTGTGTGTGTGTGTGTGTGTGTGTGTGTGTGTGTGTGTATGGAAAATTGCAAGAAAGACCATGGATTAAAGAAATATTGAAAACCCTGTGGAAGAAATTAACAAAGTAATGAGAATACGCAAGCATAGAAAACTGTTTAGTGACATGAAATAAACTAAATGTAAAATTTATACACACATGTGCATGCACTCACACACTTACACACATATACACATGCACGCCCAGACACAAACACATACACACACGGACACACACACACAACACATGCGCACAGAGACAAACACATACACACATGCACACATACACACATGCATACATACATACCCAGGCACACACATGAATACACTCACATACACATACACAGGTACACATACACACATGTGTACTCACAGATATATCTCAGTGGTCTCAAATTTGAGATAAGAAGAAACAAGAGTGTGAACCATTAGAAAAAAATAAATGTGGTAGATCCAATAATCTTTGTAAATGAAATGGAGGATATTTTTCTAGTGGTTTAATATTATTTGATGGAATGTGGTTAATCATAAATAGCTTATACAAATCTGCATATGTGTGCATTCATATGTACATTAAAAAGAAATCAAATATATACACAAATGTGTATACACATCATATATATCAAGGAAGGGAACTTACTAATGAAATTATGACTTACTGTGGTTCTACTTGAGTTTTCTGTGTTAACTAGCTGCAATACATTTCATTGAAACCATATTTCAGCTGTTGAATTTGGTCTTATCCAAAGCAAGCTATATGCCGAATAATGGTGCATAGCAGAGGCTGTGAAAAATAGGGTAAGGAATGCAGAAAGTTTATTAATAGATATTAAGCTGCAGTAGATCAGAGTTAGATGGTCTGATGGGCTTATTTTGTATAGTAAGTCTCCTGTCGTTAGCAACAGACTGCAATTCAAAAAGCCACAAGAAAATATTTTGAATCATTTGGCATAAAGAAATGTTAAATGTTGGAGGATATAAGTATAAATTGACCATTTTGAGCATCAAGCTAAGTATAAATTTGTGAAAGGAAATATGTTTCTTTGTCTTTGTCCCAGTCTTAACTTATATGTTAACTTAAGTTTATAGAAGGAGTTAGGGAATTTTATGTTTTTGTTTTTTCTTCTCCTTTTTAATTTTTTGGAAGTATTTTTAAAGAGTGTTAATTATTCTTATTTTTGTTAAATTAATCAATAAATAACTCGTAACAGGAATTTACACAGTGTAGTTTACCCCATTCAGCAGCTTAAATCTTTGTAGGAAAATTTCTATTTCACCTAAAATATCAGGTTTGAGGCATCAATGTTTCATTACGTCTTTCTCACATTCCATTTTATATCTGTAAGGTCGGTAATAATGACCAATCCTTCACTCACAATATTCATAATTTAAGCCATTTTTGTTTCCTTTTTGAGCAGTCTATTTTTTTAATATTGTTAATACTTTCAAAGAATTTACTTTTAAAAACCCTTTCATTATTGGTTTCCCTTGCCTAATTTTTATTAGTTTGCATTCAGATTTGATTAGTTTCTTATCTCTGCTCTAGGTTTCCTTGTGTTTGTCTCCCTTTTCAAAGTCTTCAAGTAGGTTTTAAGGAATTGACTTAAGTTCTTCTTACTTAATACAAGTACTTAGAGATATAAATCTCTCCTCCAGCACTCTCCAAGTGCACCGTAAAATTATAGCACCTCAATTAATTTCTTTCACATAATTTTCTAGTGTTCTTTATAATTTTTTCTTGACAATTTTTACTGTAAAGTACAATGTTTAATTTTTACATATTTGAGATCCTTCCCATTTTTTAATGTCTAATTTTCCTACATTGTATTTTAGAGAACACATTTGTATGAATCTACCCCTTTGACATTATTGGGGCTTGTATAAGCCATAGCATAGAAGGCCAACTCTCTTGGAGTGTATCTCATGTGAATGTGATAAGAATATATGTTCTTCAGGGTCCCCCTATTTATCCTGGGGTACATTTGAGGCTTTTATCTAGCACCCCCAGTCTCTGACAACCTGTAGAACTTATCTCTACTCTACTAGGTACCCAAAGCTGCCATATGAGGCTGGAACTCAGGTAAAGGACCAACATCCACATTACTATTCTTCATTCCAGTATCTCCTAAGTTATTCTTAGCACTGCTGAGGTCTTCTTGTAGGAGCCCCTCCTCCTAGCCTTGGTGAGAATCCAGAGTTCCCAGTGTCCTTCCCTACCATCCCTCTCAGCTTTTCCTCCCAGTCCATCTAGTATGACTCACCATCCAACAGGTTTCCAGAAGGGACCCCACAACTGCCACCCTTGGCTAGGATCAAGATTGGAAAACAGCAACTGAACAATGGAACACTCACACAACAAAAATTTAGATCATGCATCTACACCAAGAAACATCGAAAACATCATAAATATTTTAGCCACACATCTACATTCCAGTGCCAAAACATGAATGTAAACAACCAAGAAAATAAGGCTCCTTGAGAAAACAGCAACTCCACTGAGTTAAGCCATGAGACAAGCAATTTTGACAAAGCATGTGACAAGGAATTCTAAATAGCAATATGAACATGTTCAAAGACACTAAAGAAGACATGAGTACATGCCTTAAAGAAGACTATAAAAAATTAATGAGACAATTAAAACAAATCAAGACATGAAAGTACAATTTAACAAAGAAATTGAATCACTAAAGAAAACTCAAAGTGAAATAAAAGTGTAAACAAAAACTTCAAGATTTCAAACAAAAACTTTGAAGGTACAACTCACCAAAAAATAATAACAACAATAGTAAAAAGAGATAAAGAAGAGAGAAGGCAAGGTAGAAGAAATGGATAGGGCAATCAAAAGAAATGTTAAATCTAAGAATATTCAAGCACAAAACATACAGGAAATCTGGGACACTATGTAATGACCAAATATGTAAATAATAGGTACAGAGGAATGTGGGGAAAAAAGGTCAAAATCTCTCTCTCTCTCTCTCTCTCTCTCTCTCTCTCTCTCTCTCTCTCT
>CABHPR010144317.1:37963-58389 GCA_902168415.1 Peromyscus melanophrys
TCTCTCTCTCTCTCTCTCTCTCTCTCTCTCTCTCTCTCTCTCTCTCTCTCACACACACACACACACACACACACACACACACACACTCACACATACACACTCACACACACACACACACACACAGACACACACAGATTTTTAGCAAAATCATAGAAAAAAATATTCCCAAATTAAGAAAAAATGTTTATTATGTTATAAGAGGCATACAGAAGTGACTGGAGAGATGGCTCTTTGGTTAAGAGCCCTGGCTGCTCTTCCAGAGGACCTGGGTTCAATTCCCAGCACCACATGGCAGTTTACAACTGCCTGTAACTCTACCTCTAGGGGATCTGACACCCTCATAGAGACATGCATGTACACAAAATACCAATGCACATGAAAATAAATAAATCATTAAAATAATCCTTTTTTTAAAAAAGAGGCATATAGAAAAAAATAGAAAGGCCAAAATAGAAACTTCCCATCATCCAATAGAACCAAAACATTAAAGGAAGAAAACAAAGAAAGGACATTAAAAGCTACACCTCATATATAAATATAGGCCCATTAGAATAGCACCTGACTTATAAATGAAGACTCTAAAATCCAGAAGGGCCTGGGTAAATGTTCTACAAACTGAGAGACCACAGATGCCCAGCCAGACTATTATATCCAGCAAAACTATCAACCACAATTGATAGAGAAAAAGAAAACATTTCTCCATAAAAACAAATGTAAGCAGTTTTTGCCCACCAACCCAGCCCTACAGAAGGTACTAGAAGGAAAACTTCAGTCTGAAAAGGGTTTACCTACACAGCCAAGAGGACACAATACATAAATAATTCCAGAGCTGTTAGTCAAAAGTGTGTGGCGGGGAAGGGGAACCCACACCACAACAACAAAATAACTGGAATTAATTCCGAGGCCAGCCTGGTCGACATGAGGCCAACCTGATCTACAGAGTAAGTTCTGTAAGTTCCAGGACAA
Organism: Peromyscus melanophrys; assembly: GCA_902168415.1. Classification (NCBI taxonomy): domain Eukaryota; kingdom Metazoa; phylum Chordata; class Mammalia; order Rodentia; family Cricetidae; genus Peromyscus; species Peromyscus melanophrys. The sequence continues at coordinate 38,930 of CABHPR010144317.1, forward strand.
CCAGGGCTATTACAAAGAGAAACACTGTCTTAAGAAACAAAAAAAAAAAAAAAAAAAGAAAAAAGAAAAAGAAAAAAAAACAAAAAAACTAATGCCAATACATTTCAAGTTATTCTGCATAATAGGCAATGAAGGATCATTTTCTAATTCGTTATCTGAGACTATCAGTAATGCATAACAACCCGAGAAAAGAAATTACGTGAACACAGATGTAAAAAAAAAAACTCAATAAAATATTTGCAAACCTAATTCAAGAACACATACTAAAAATTATCAACTGCAATCAGTTGGATTCATCCCAGAGATGCAGGGATGGTTCAACATATGTAAATCAATGAATGTAATCCTCCATCTAAACAGACTGAAAGACAAAAACCACACAATCATCACATTAGATGCACAAAAGACCTTTAACAAAACCAACCCCCAACTCCAATTGAAAGTCCTGGAAAGACTAAAATTATGAAGGACATATCTCAATATAATAAAGGCAACCCAAAGCAAGCCACAGCCACCTCCACCCTAAATCAAGAGAAACTCAAAGCACTTCCATTAACATAAGGAACAATTAAGGATGTTGGCTCTCTCCGTACCTATTGAATAAAGCAATTGAAGTCTTAGCTAGAGAAATGAGATAATTGAAGGAAAATAAGAAGAGTCAAACAGGAAAGGAAAAAGTCAAAGTATTTTTATTTGCAGATGGTATAATTTTATACATTAAAGACTCCACAGAGAAATGTCCACAGCTGATAGACATCTGCAGCAAATTAGCAGGATATAAAATTAACACACAAATATCAATAGCCTTTCTACCCACAAATGAGGAGCATACTGAGAAAGAAATAAGGACAATAATACCTTTAACAATAACCTCACAAAATATTTTGTTATAACTTGAACCAAGAAAGTAAGACTTCTATAATAAAACCTTCAGGTCAATGAAGAAAGAAACTGAAGTAGATAACAGAAGTTGGGATGAACCTCATGCTCGTGAAATCAGTAGGTATAATATTGTGAAAATGGCCATCCTACCAAAAGCAATGTATAGACTCAACACAATTCCCATCAAAATTCCAACCCAATTCATCTCAGAAATTAAGGGAGAAAACTCGGACTTTACCTGGACACACACACACACACACACACACACACACACACACACACACACACGCTAACAAAAAACATGATAGCTAAAACAATCCTGAATAATAAAAGAATTGCTGGAGGTATCACCATCCCTGATTTCAAGTTGTACTAAAGAGGTGTTTTTTTGTTGTTGCTGTTATTGATGTTTTTATTGGTTTTCCGAGACAGGGTTTCTCTGTGTAGCTTTGTGCCTTTCCTGGAACTCACTCTGTAGCCCAGGCTGGCCTCGAACTCATAGAGATCTGCCTGCCTCTGCCTCCTGAGTGCTGTGGTTAAAGGCGTGCGCCACCACCACCCTGCTTGTACTACAGAGGTATAGTAATTAACACAAAATAATATTTCTATAAAAACAGACTCATGGAAGACTTAGACAATCCCACACAACTTTGGACACCTGATGTGTGTGTGGGGTGTGTGTGTGTGTGTGTGTGTGTGTGTAAGTGTAAATATGTTAAATACACACACAGGAGGATAAACTGCATCTTCAGCAAGCAGTGCTGCTCAAAAAGTGGGTGACTGCAATTAGAAGAACGGAAATAGATCACACTTCACAAAACTCAATTCTAAGTATATCAAAGACATCAATGTAAGAACCAGTACCCTGAATCTGGTGGCAGATAAAGTAGGAAATAGTCTTGAACTCATTGGCCCAGAAAAATACTTTCTGAACAAAGACACTGATAGCACAAGCAATAATAAAAACCATTAATAAATGGGAATACATAAACCTGAAAAGCTATATGGCAAAAGATACCATCATTCAGACAAAGCAGCAGGCTGCATCATGGAAAAAAAAAACTTTACTAATTATATATTAGAAAGATGGTTAGTATCTAGAATATATAAAGAACTAAAAATATCTAAACATCAAGAAAACAAATAACCCAACTTAAAAATGGGATACAGAAATAGAGAGTTCTCAAAAGATGAAACACAAATGGCTGATAAACACTTTAAATGTTCAGCATCCTTAGTCAACAAGGAAATGCAAATCAAAACTACTTAGATTCCATCTTACACCATCAAGTGACCAAGGTCAATAAAACCCATGATAGCTCATGCATGTGTGGATGGGGAGAAGGAGGGACACTTATTCATTGCTGATGGGAATGCAAACTGGTACAGTCCCCATTCAAATCAGTGTAGCTGTTCCTTAAAAATCTGAGCATTAGTTGCCACAAGATTCAGCTATACCTCTTTGGGGCATAGACCCAAAGGACTCTGCATCTTATCACAGAGATACTTGCTCATCCAAGTTCTTTGTTGTTCTTTTCATAATATCCAGAAACTGGAAAGAGCCTACATGTATATCAACCAATCAATGGATAAGGAAAATGTGGTACACTTATACAATAAAACATTATTTAGGTATTGTGGAAAATAAAATTATAAAATTTGCAGATACATGAATGGAGCCAGAAAAAAAATCATTCTGCATGAAGAAATCCAGACCCAGACAGAGAAGCATTGCATGTTTTCTTTTATAAGTGGGAGGTAACTTTCAAATTGTAGATATGTGTGTTTCAATCAGAGATTAGGAAGCTAGTAAGGAACTAGGTAAGAAAGGTATCTTCTGATAAAGGAGAAATAGAATATAGCATTAAAAAGAGATAAAGGGGAAACTGGATATGAGGATTAAGTGGGAGTGGCAGGGAAGGAGAGAGGAGAGATTATGAAGAGGGAAAGCTAATATTGAAGTCCTTTTCAAAAGTGACAAGAAAACCTACTTCTGTAGACATTTCCTAAAACATGTGCATATATGAGAGAAATTTAAATGGAGTCACCATACTTTGGGAAGAGAATGCCCCAAATAGATATCTTATTCCCACCAAGTTAAACCTCCAGTGACAGCGAGTTACATCTAATTGAGTCTAAACACTCCTATAAACACCAATCCCTAACATGACTGAATATTCCCAAAGATATTAGTTGTTCTCCACAACTTGAAGGTAAGCACCTGTGACTGAAGACAGCACTTAATGCCTGACTCTAAGCTTCATCCCTACTAACTAATATTTCTGGGGCTGGAAGTACCCATGCTACCAGAAGAGAAAGGTAACCACCTACAAAGCCTTCAGTCTATACCTGCCACCTGCCTGCAGGATACACTGGTACAAAAGTGGCAGAAATATAATTGGAGTAACCAACCATAATGATGAGAAGGAGATGGGGATGAAGACTTACCTCTGTTGTCCTTTATAGAAATGGTTGCTGCCTTTAAGACACAGGTGTCTGAATCAGCAACTGCAACTCCACCGCTACCAGCAGAGGTTAGGCTGCAAGGGCCTTAGCTGGAGGAAAATCTGTTTCCTTCAGCGCCAACTCTGGCAAAGCTAGGAAGGGAACTTAACTAAACCTCAGTCCCTCTAAAGAACTCAAGAGTCAAAGACTAAGGTAGAATTCTGCTCTTCAGAAGCTGAATAGCAAGCAGCTCACCTCCTCTCCTTGCTCATCCTCCAAAAAAGCCCTCCTGGAATCTTTCTCACCTGGCTCCTCCCTACCACTTCCTGTCAGCTAATTGTTGACCCAGCCTCCTGACCGCAGGTGAATTTTATTTAATCAAACACCTCTTTGCATCATTAAACAAACATTCCAGAGCATAAACAAAAGTAACACACCTTGAAATAATATTCTACAGCATACCTCTAACCAAGAAGCCATTTGGAGACTAGAAAATCCAGTTTTCTCCAGTGGTGTCCATGCTTATATCAACCACACCACAGTGCAGGCCTTATGCCCAGGAGTAGTTGGCCAACATAAAACGTTCCACATTTTTTTATATTCACTTTTGTTGTGTTTTTTTGTCTTATTGATTTTATTTTTTTAGTTCATTTTGATCTTTTTTTTTTTTTGGTCTTTTGTTGTTACTATTTTGAGTGTTTTTTATGACTTTATTTTTCTTTGCTTATTTGCTTGTCTGTTTATGATAGAGAACAAATAGGAAGTTGTTCAGACAGATAGGCTGGAAGGATCTGTAAAAGTTGGGGTAGGGTAAATTGAAATATGTTATACAAGCAAAATTTTAGAGAAAAAATTTTTAAAGAATATAAATTCTGCTGTTTCAGGATGGAATATCTAGTTGGTGTCTTGTAGCTATGGGTCATATATATATATATATATTTAAAACAGATTTTACATCCTGGCCATGGTTTCTCTTCCCTCCACTCCTCCCATCCCCCCACCACCACCATCGCCCTCTCCCCTAGATCCACTCCTCCTGTTTCCCTTCAGAAAAGAGCAGGCCTCCAAGAGACAACAAAGCTCCATGACAAAACAAGATACAAGGAAAGGCCAAATATTGAAGCTGGACCAGGCAACCCAGTAGAAGGAAAAGAACGAGCAGGTAAAGGGCCCAGAAACAGTGACTTATTTTGAGTGAAAGTTTCTGGTACAATGTTGCAGAACTGTTATGCTTTTCTGGTATCCCAAAATGCTCTCCTGACAAATACACCTTTGTTTTTAATGTGTCTTATACTCAAAGATTTTTATGCATCCATAGCTATATCACTTCAAGTATGAAATAAGTTTGGAGGAATTATTTTAGTTTTATGCCTCCTCAGTTGACATGGCTGAATAATTCTACAATCATAGTAAAGACCAATATATGTATATTAAAATGCAAGTAAACTACTTAATGATATTTCACCTAAGTTGTTGTTTGGATAGCATTCATGGTTAATGGTTCTAAAGTCTGTCTCCAAATTTCATGCATCTGTACATTTATAGTACAAAATACTTTCTCGTTCAATACATAAAAACAGAAAATTATAGGCATGTCCACATTAATTTACTCCATAACGGAGTACAAGTAAAACAGGTCATTTACTTTCAATATACTTTGAAACTAAATAATAAGTATATAAGGCCATTTATTATAGAAATTGTGGCATTTAAAAGTGGATATTTGTAATTTTTTGCCCATCACTGTGTGCAGCACCAGTCTCTATTTCTTAAACTAAAAGTATGCCAGGAAGCATAAATTTAAATAAATTACTTGGTCCAGCAGAAAGTAAAAGAGCACAGTTTTTTTTTTTTTTTTAATGAATAGCAAAATGGATTGTCAAGATCGAGTGAGACCACAGAATGAACAGAGCACTCAAAATTACAAGACATGGTCTTTCACTTATTAAGGGCATCAGTTCAGGGCCTCACAGAATCAGAAACCAACCATCAAAACCTATCACAAAAATTCCTTTTGAATTGTAAAGCCCAGTTATGAAAGATGGGATTCACTTTGTCATTTTCAGTATAACCAAGAAAACTATTGTCCATAACAGATATGGCTTCTGCCTGCATGAGGATATCACCCCTAAATATTTCTTTGAAACAGGTAAGAACAGATGGAAATGAAATTAAATAAACTTTCATAATAGTCCTGCAAGATTCCAAACAAATTTGTTTCCTAGAAGATAAACCGTTAACTTTCTAGATGATAAAACTAAGGATTCAACAAATTTAAAACCAATTTTAGTTTTATATTCTTATGTGTTGAATAGAATAAATGTCCCAATAATGCACATTACGACTTAATGCCTTAAACCCAGAGCTATGTTACCTTATATGGAATGCTAATTTATTAATTTGCTTATGTAATAAATATTAAATACCTTGAGATGAAGAAAGAAGGTTGATTCAGAGACAAAATAAATGAAAATCAAGGCCATGAGCCCAGAAATGTGGTTATTTCTAAAAACTATAAGTGAGCTTCATGTAACAAACCACCAAACAAACAGATCTCTGCTTGACAATTACAGAAGCATAATCTCACAAACCGCCCAAAAGAGCAAAGAAAAAATTCTCCCAAGGCTGTCCAGATGGAATCCAAAGTCTTAACACCTTAAACTAAACCTGGGAAGACTGTAAGAGAACGTGTTTTGTGGTGATATGTTATTTGTGCTGAAATGTGATATTTTATTTGTGCTTTAATAAATAAAGCTTGCCTGGAGATCAGAGGAATAGGAACAGCCGTTATAAGTAAACAAAGAAGTCAGGTAATGGTAGTACCCACCTTTAATCCCATCACTTGGCAGGCAGGGATCTGTCTGGATCTCTGTGAGTTCAAGGACACACTGGAAACAGAGCCGGGTGTGGTGGCACACACCTTAATTTCCAACACCAGTTAACCATGGAGGTCTCTACATATAGACAGGAAGTGACAGAGATGGACAGGAAGAGGAAGTGAGGTAACTGGACAGAGACAGCAAATCAAATGGCAGAACAGCAAGGCATATAGGTGTAGGTAGACAGGAAGTAACTCGCATTTGGAAACTGCTGAGTTGGTGAGGTAAGGTAGCTGTGGCTTTCCCTAATTCCCTGATCTCTCTCAAGCGTTCACCCCTATATCTGGCTCCATGTTTTGTTTTGTTATTTTTTTTTATTTAATATGACCATTTGGGAATTTATCTACAGTGGTTGTGTTTCCTTAAGTCACTGATTTATCATGCTTTGGGGACAGCAATGGAAAACAATTGTGATACCCACGGCATAGAGATATATGAAACACTGACTTTGTCTTCATTGATATCATCCTTGATTTGCATACTCCCCTGTGATCTTCTAACACAGCTTACGAATGTGAAATGCTTGTACATGTGGTGATATTTTATTTGTGCTCCAGCAAATAAAGCTTGCCTGGGGATCAGAGGATAAAGCCAGCCACTATATTAAATATAGAGGTCAGGCAGTGATAGCACATGCATTTAATCTTAGCATTCAAGAGGCAGAGAATCATCTGGATCTCTGAGTACGAGGCCACATGAGGAACAGAGCCAGGTGTGGTGGAACATGCTGAGTGGAAAGAGGAAGTGATGTAGCAGGGCAGAGAGGAAGTAAGATGGTAGGACACAGAAAGATATTTATATAAGTGAGTATACAGGAAATAGCTCTCTGTAGCTGAAATTTTCCTGGTCCTGCCTGGCCCACAGTCAGGACAAATCTCTCTCACCCGCCAGTCCCACAGCCACTCAGACCCAACCAAGTAAACACACAGAGACTTATATTATTTAAACTGTTTGGCCTAATGCCTCAGGCTTCTAGCTATCTAGTTCTTACATCTTAAATCAACCCATTTCTATTAATCTATAAGTTGCCACGTGGCTCGTGGCTTACCGGTATCTTAACATCTTCTCATGGCGGCAGCTGGCAGAGTCTCTCTCACTCAGCCTTCCACTTCAACAGAATTCTCCTCTCTCCTTGTCCTGCCTATACTTCCTGCCTGGCTACTGGCCAATCAGTGTTTTATTTATTAACTAATCAGAGCAACACATTTAACAGACAGAACATCCCACAGCAGCTCTCTCTTGGGCTGAGGATTTCCTAGTGGGAAGAACTTGTTGCTGGCTTGTTCTATCCCTCTGATCTTTCAGCTTTCACCCCAATATCTGGCTCCGAGATTTTTTTTTTTTATTAATAAGACCTTTTAAGGTTCGTGTTACATGTACACACTTCTCCACCTTCTGAGTCATTCTTAGTTATGGTTTAAAACCATTAGGATACGGAAATTAACCACTGTGATCGTTCTAGCTGTGAGGCAGCACAATAGCTTTGCCTGTAACTTGTGCAGCTTCATTCTAACTGCTTGGCTTAAAAATTAAATATTATGGGCTGGAGAGATGGCTCAGAGGTTAAGAGCACTGACTGCTCTTCCAGAGGTCCTGAGTTCAATTCCCAGCAACCACATGGTGGCTCACAACCATCTGTAATGAGATCTGGTGCCCTCTTCTGTCCTGCAGTCATCCATGCTGTATACATAATAAATAAATAAATCTTAAAAAAATTAAATATTATTAGTGAGAATTTTGGTGAAAAATCACATGCACTTATTTTTTTCTGTATAGAAAGTTGTCTTAATGTAGAGGAGGTTGTAAAATAGATGAGTATAAAACCAGAAATACCCCCATTAAATTATATCATGAAACACTTCTTCCATTTGGGCTATTAGATATAGCCTGAAGGAGCAACATATATAAAAACCCTTAATATTACAAAATATTACCATAAGAAAAAAAAGCATTCATATCTAATTTTATGTCTGTTTATTTCATTTGTATTTATAGTTTTTAAATTGTTTGTTAAACGAGTATTTATAAAAATGTACATTGGTCTTTTAAATTTTAACAAACTTTTGACTAATTCTAGCTCTTTAATTACTCCACATATTATTTTGCCACTTATTCTTCTTTTTCCTTCTCCTTTTTTTTTTGGGGGGGGGGCTCTTTTTGAGACAAGATTTCTCTGTGTAGCAGTTCTGGCTGTCCTGGAACTCCCTTTGTACACTAGGCTGGCCTCGAACACACAGTAATCAGCCTGTCCTTGCCTCTTAAGTGCTGGGATTAAAGGCATGTGCCACCACATTCTTAATTCATTTGCTCTGAACATGGTTATGTAAAGTTGGAATACATTTTTCATGTAAATGTTTGATATGTTAAATTTTTCTATTCTAGTAAAATCTCTACCAATTAAATTATCTGATGGTGTAATATTTAAAAATAAGGAATGATTAATAATCCTCTGCAGCCAACTATGTAGATATTAAATTGGTCTCGCCTCTACTTTTCTCTTTTTCTTCTAAAATTGTTTTTTTTGTACCATCTTGCATAAAGTTCATAGATTTAAATTAAATCAAAACTTGAAATTCTACATATTTAAGATGAGAAAAGAAAGTGATAATTTAAATGATAACTGGCATTTTGTGAGTGTCAGAGGCAATAAATGACACAGCTTTCCAGTTGCATGTATGAACTCTGTTCTGAAATATACACAAGACCCGTGCGAGTCTGTGCCAGATAAAAATCCCAGCATAGGGAGGACAGGTGGTTCCAAGATCCATCCTTAGTTAGGGAGCTACTTACATTGATAGCTGGGAGGAGGAGAGTTAGGGTCCTTCTTTAAGGGTATGGCCTCCAGTATAGCCATCACATTCCAGTGGATGCCAACACACCTATGGGGATCATTAACTGTACTGACTCTGTTAATAAAAAATGAGATTGCAAAAATGGATGGCAATGGAAATGGATGGTTCTGGAGCTGCTGGAAGTGTATGGATATAATCCAAATATGTTGTGTAAAATTATCAAATAATTAATTAAAAGGCAAATAACAATAATTGGCATTTTAAATAATGGCGAACAGATTAAAAATGCATAGAGCTATTCAAATTTTCTTGTAGAAGATAAGAACTTAGACATGACTTTAGAGATTCCTTGGTATGGGTGCACCAAGTCAGTAGGATAGTGACGACACTCCAGGAGTCTAAAAGGAAGCAGAGATGTTGGAGTGGATTCTTGTCAGTCCTCATTGAGCACCTCCTCTTTCTCTATAAAATGTCAGCCTCGGGGCCAGAGAGCTGGCTCAGAGGTTAAGAGCAGTGGCTGTTCTTCCAGAGGTCCCGAGTTCAATTCCCAGCAACCACACGGTGGCTCACAACTGTCTGTAATGAGATCTGGTGCCCTCTTCTGGCCTGCAGGTATACATGCAGGCAGAACACTGTATACATAATAAATAAATAAATCTTTTAAAAAATGTCAGCCTCATATAGAAAATTATATATGACTCATAGGAATCAAGAAATGCCTTCATTTTAATTTTCTTACGCTCACTATGGTTAAAAGAACATAGAATACATGTTCATAAAGAATCCTTCTTTAAAACACTCATCCCCTTACTGAGAGGCTTTAACAAATGGCTTTATATTCTTTTCTTAATTGTGTCTTTCAACTCAATTTGTAGAATAAATTCTTCCTAAATGCACCACATACAAGTTGTATCACTGAGTATGGTTCATAACCTGATGAGTTCAGTAATAAACCTGTGTATATCCAAATTCATTGCATAGACATAAGTTTGCCCTCCCCTAAAAAAGTATCCAATATTAAGAAATATGCTTAAATATATATTTAACTGTAACATTTTCCTCAATCCCATGTTAGGGAAACTGTGCCTATTTGATATCTTACCTGGAGTTTTTTTCTGGAGAAAGACCCCAATGTTGAGGTGTTGGTTTGACTCAGTGTTTCATAACTGACCAGATACTAGAAATAAACACAGATTTTACATTTTGATGCTAGTGGGTTTACTTGGATCAAAGTATGTGATAGGTACAAGAAGAGTGTGTGGAGGAGGCAAAGGTATATGGCCTTCTTGAGTTCACACATGCTGCCACACTTGGAGACCATGAGGGGGGAGCCTGGTCAATCAGAACTGAGTGTTCTTAAGATAAAATAAGGCAGAGTTTACAATGCTCCAACCTTGTGGTTTTCTAAGGAGCTCAACAGTGTTGAGGGTTCTGAATTACCCTACTGAATCAGTCCAAGCCTACCCATAGGACTAGAAGCTTTTCAGAGGAGAATGAGAATGAGCCACCTCTTCACATAGTCTCGAAGGGAAAAAAGTCGCTCCAACAAGGAATAAAATGGTTTTTTTTTTTGTTTGTTTGTTTGTTTGTTTTTTGGATAAAGGGACAATGGAAACGCCAAATGAAACTAACTACTAAAACATTTTATTCCTTGTAGGACCCTCTTTCCCCCCCCCACATAACAATGATAAATTATAAAAACAAAAACAACTTTTGTACACTCTGATTATCAGTATGAAAAGGTTTTAGAAGCGAGAAGGGCTCTACTCTGTGTAGTCATTTAAGGCTCAGGTTCACATTAGCTAATGCTTTAATTTTGATTTTCTGTGTCCTTTAGTATATGCCATTGAAACCCTTTTCCCATCTCCTTCTAATGACAGAACAGAGTGCTCTTTTGAGGTAATATTGAAAAATAATTTTAGTGACAGGTCTCTTTTCACTTTTCTTTGCCTGAAAATGCCCTATTTAGATGCGAAAAAAATGCTGATAATGTAGTCTGGAAGTTTCTTAGCAAGGAAAGATCACTGGTATTGTTAAGCACCTCTGTGCTATAGTAAATACGATATTTGCACACACGGAAAATTAGCTTACAAATAGATTGCATGCTCAGCAGGTGCCCTCTCTATTCTCTTGGACCCTGAATGTATTTCATTGCCAAAAAGAAGAATTTGAACACTACTGTAACTCTCTGATATCTACTGTTATTAAGAAATTTTGTATCTGTGCTCCTGTTAAATGCTTCAAAATAGCTGTAATGTTTTGGCCTAATGACTAAAACACTTTTTGGTACCATTAATCTACCAGTAGTTCAAAACAGGTAGTTACTCCAGACATCCCTGAAGGCTTAGTTCAACAGTTATTCTTGATAAGCAGAATTTTAAACAAGGAAATAAGGCAGAGTTAATTATGCATGTGCATTGTTCTCTAAGTGATTCTTATTAACAGTGGGCTCCACCTCTTAGAACAAAACTCAGCTGTGGTCCAGCAGATCTTCTTTTAACTGAAACTGGCAAAGATTACAGCTAGACAGGGACTCAACCTAATTAACAAACATCCTCATGTGCAAAGTGAAAATTTTCTGACAGTTGCAAAGAATGCCACTTGTGATTTTTTTAACTGCTATGTTTTCTAATTATATCCCTTCAGTAGCATAAAGTGTCATGTAAGGCCAGAGCATACATGATAAAATTTATTTGATTGTGCAAAATCCTGCTTCTTGGAAGAGAAAACATACAGGGAGAGGAACACAGGGTCGAGACTGTCTTCGTTTAGAGGTTTATTTCTAGAAAAAAAAAGTTTCCACGACTAACTTACTTTTGGTTACTATTTGAAATCTTAACAATAGTATTGAGAAAAATATGCCATAAAAATATTGATGGAGAAGAACTATCTCAAATAGAATGGAGATTTCTAAATACTACTTGGCTTTGCATTCTAATGTGACTGTAGGATACCTCTGGTGAGATTAATTCTTACTGAGGTTACTAAGGTAACTTGAGGGGTAGGGTAAGGTGTGCATATGGTTTCTCAAAATGTTCAATAGGATGAATAGTCAATTTCTGGAGCAAAAGGAAAATTCAAAACAGAGTAACAGAGTACTTCCCCTGCACTCTATGTTACCTGCTTCACATCTATTATCAGCTTAGGACAGGTAGGGAAGGAAAAGCCCACTTTGTAGTTAATGTGAAAGGCTACTAAGTTAACGGGATTATGTAACAGGTCACAAGTCAATATAAACAGTCTCCACAATACAGTTTTTTTTTTAATCTAGCCACCTGAATTTAATATCTAAAAAGTATGTTCAAAGGATTTTGTAGAAATTGAGAGTGGGGATAATGACTTTACTGTGAGTACCTGGACTTATAATGACTCTCTTCTCTTTACTATCCTCTATGGCAGAAGAATAAAACGTTATGAGGTATACCTCTATATAAATATGTATTTTGCCTCCAAATAAGATGAGAATTCTAGATATATTCATTTTCATATAAACTGCATGGATTACATCCTTCCTAGAAGACTGCTATGGATTCTGCTCAACATCTTAATCACATATTCTCAGCAAAGCTCTGTCTGGGCCCAAACCATCACAAGGGCAGAAATATGTGATGATATTTTGCAATAGAAATATGAGGTGATACTTTGCAATAGATGTTATTATCAGAGGGCATATAATATATAAATATAGTTTTATTCAAGTTAAAGTTAAGTAGATAATAAATGGAAAAGCATGTTACCCTACATAATGTAATTCTTCACTATTATATGGGTATTTATGTAAGTACACATTATACTTAATGATCAGATTCTACATGATGTTGCATATGGCATAATTAACCTATAATTATATTAATAATATTAACATTTATTTGTGATCCTATATATCATGATAATTTATACAGAGTCATTAATATCTACTGATAATGACACATTATATACAATTATTATGTAGATGTATGTAAATATGTACCTATACAGAGGCTGAGACAGGGGTTAATTATGCTCTCATCTCTCAAACTTTATTATAACGTTGAGGCTTTTAAGTAACTCTGGGAATCAAGTAGGGATTGCTGAGTTGGAATTGATAAATAAAAAATGGATATAAGCAGTTGAAATTAGAAACATAAATCTCAGTGCTGAAATACACCAAAAAATCATTCTAACTGGTAAAAAGCTAAAATACAAAGCCAGTCTGCTGAGACAGCAAGTTAATCTTCAGTAACAATACACAGCAATTATAGTTGTTGTCCTTTGTGGGGCTACTGTGTATAGAGTGTAGTCAATCCATGGATGTATAATTAAATGATCCAGACAATTACATAAAACTATTACCTAATCAACATGCAAAATGCACTGAGGTATGGTGCAATTAAGCAACAAATTCTGAGTCTACTGATGGAATACAATACGAAGATAGGCATTATTTTAAGATCAAACCTTTCAAATCTTAGTCCTGTATTGTTATCCAGAGAGAGACAATGATTATCATCAGACTTAGAAGTCTACCAGATTAAAATATTTATTTGTATACACAATATTACATTTGATTAAAAAGAATGATACAAAATTCCTCATAACTATAGAAAACAGATCCTCATCTGCTTACACAATTAACTGCATGCACATTAGGAGCTTACATTTTCTTAGGTAAATTTCATTTTTGTTTGAACTAGTATTTCTAATAAAGTGTTGAAAGTCACATAAATTGGACAAAGATTAGATACAATTTAGTTATAAATTACTGTTTTTCAAGAGCAAAATTCACAAGAAGTCTAATCTTATATGATATACATTTAGTTTACCTAGAAAAATTGTATGTATTACAAAAGAGTGTCCTGTAACATTTGATGAGATAATTCATAGACATTTCATCCAACAAACAAACATTTGTGTATAGTAAGACTCAGTTTTCTCCCCATAAAGATATGGAAAATCAATTCTGCACAGTTTTTTTCTTAAAACATATTTTTACATTACATGGTCTGCTGTGGAATGTCGTTCTGTATGCTGTAAATATGTGTTGCTCTGATTGGTTGATAAATAAAGCTCTTTGGCCAATGGTGAGGCAGAATAAGGTTAGATGGGACATTCTAACTACAGAATGAGGAAGGAGAAAGGCAGAGCTGGGAGATGCTGCTAGCTGTTGCTAGATAAAGCAAGATGTAAAGTACCAGTAAGCCACAAGTCACGTGGCAAAGTGTAGATTTATAGAAATGGGTTAATTTAAGATGTAAGAACTAACTAGCGAGAATCCTGAGCCATTAGGCCATATGGTTTGAAAATAATATAAGCCTCTGTGTGTTTATTTGGGTCTGACCAGCTGCAGGACTGGGCGGGACACAGGAAAACTTTCAGCTACAATAGTCCACACAGAGGTGTTGAGAACTTTCCAAGATCAGTGTTGCAGTGGGACAGGGAAAAATGCAGTCACAAATAGGATGTATTAGATACATGTGTGAGTTTTAAAACTATACCATTCCATGTAACCTGACATATTAATGTACATAGGTATGAGAATGTAGTTCATTAATGTTGCTCTTGCCCAATGTACATGAAAAGCTAGGTTCAAAAACCAACAACTTAAGATTTTAAATTAGTACACACACACACACACACACACACACACATCAGAATAAATTTTTACTTTTTATAATATAGGGCCATAATTTTCCAATTGGTTAAATAGAAGACATGATATTTATATCTCTCAATATCATATACCACCACCTAAGTGTTCCATTGTTCTGAAAATATTAATAATTAGCTCTCTGATTTTTAATTTCTAAATTGAATGCACTAGCATTTACTCTCAATATCAATGTCTGCCTTTCACATAGTTGCTTACATGCTTATTTGGTATTTGGTTTATCTAGTTTTGGAGACATGTAGAATACATCAAAACCTGGAACACAATACACTTTTTTTTTGTTAAATTGTAAACATATTTTTGCCTGTAGCAAACAGTGAGAATGAAATAAGAGAAACAACCCCATTCACAATTGCCTCAAAAAAAAAAGTCTTTAGAATAATCCCAACAATGGGAATAAAATATGCCTACTTAAAAACATTGCTGAGTGAATTGAAGAAGTTGCTACAAGATGGAAAGGACTCCCATGTTTATGGACTGAAATAATTAATATTGTAAAAAATTATTGTATTCTAAAAGCAAACTATTGATCCAGTGAAATCACCATCAAATGTATCATTCTTCACAGAAATTAAAATAATTATAAAAAAAAATCTTAAAATTCAGGTAGCAGCTCTAAAGACCCAGGATAGCAAAAGCACCAATGCTACAGGGCTGGAGAGATCACCAGGGCTGATGTGAAGCTGCGCAGACCTACAGTAACAAGAGCTGTACAGCACAGCTGAGAAGACAAGGAGGTCAAGGAACAGAACAGTTCGTCTGCACAGCTTTCGATGCCTGATTGTTCACAAAGTTCCCAAAGCAATTACATTGGATCAACAGTCTTATCAACACATGATAATGGGAAACTGGATATTCACATGTGGACACGTGAAACTAGATGCCTATCTCTCATCCTCTACACACACACACACACACACACTTCAAATGGACCAAAAATCTCAATGTAAGACCTGAACCTCTAAAATTGCCAGAGGAAAATATAAGAAAATACACTTTAAATAACATCATATACAAGCACTGTCTGAATAGGAATAAACTTGCACAGGAAATAGAGTTGTCCAAGAATTGACAAGTGAAGACCCAAGCACTAAAAGCTGTCTGTACTATCAGGAAAACAATTAATCTAATAAAGAAAGAAACAGCTTACAGAATGGAAAAATAGTAATATTATAAAACTCTCCTTATATTTGCCTTAATTTGACATCTTCTACATTATCTTTTTACCTGTGAATTTATTCATAACTCAACCTAGCTATGCATCAGACATAAGATTAGTATCTACAATATATAAAGAACTCAATAAATAAATAACAAAAAATTTAAAATGCAATCAATGCCTGGGTTGATTAAATGAGAAGGCAGTTCTTTAAGAAATAATGGCCAATAGAAATTTTAAAAAAATCATCCTCACTAGCCATCAAAAAATTTCAAGTTACAACTATACTGAGATTCCATCTCACCCCAGTCGGAATGGCCATCATTATGAAAGCATATAACAAGAGTTTGGAAAGATTAAGCCAGAAGGGAGCTCTTATGTACTAGTAGGTAAACTAGCCCAACCACTATGTAATTACGTATAGAGATCAAAAACTAAAAATAATCCTGTAACATGGTCTAGCTAACTCTTGAGTATTTATCCAAAAGACTACATGTCAATGGGTCAGAGCTAGTTCCCCACTGATATTCACTGAACTACTATCTATCATCCATAAGTCACGGAACCAATCTTGGTGCCTGTCAATAAAGGAACTGATAAAGAAAACAGTATACATAAACCCTGAAATGTTTTAAACCTAAGAAGAATGGCATTATGTCATAATCAGGAAATGATGTGATGAGCAAGAAACATACAATCATGGTAAGTGAATTATGTCATCTCAGAAGGACAACGACCACATAAATTTTCTATCATATGTGGTTCTTTTTTATAGAGACCTATCAAATCCTATATATACAAATAACATGAAAGTAAAGGCAGACATGTCTATGGGAATAAAGTGACTAACAGGAGGATGGCGTATTGCAGAAAGGGAGGGTAGGCATGATGGGATATGCTCAAACTTCATTGTATACTTGTATAAAAAATTCCTTTATGGAACTTAGTACCATAGATAATGTGAAAAGAAGCAGAACAGAACAATAAAAAATAAAATACAGCCAGAGAGGCACAAATCAGCACCATAATTTCTGATGCAGTCAGTTCTATATTTTAAGTTTTGATGAAGTTCTAATTACGTGCAAAGAATGAGTGCCAGTCAATGTGGATAACTTGTCTCCTAAGTATTTTATACATTCAAAACATTTTCATCTTTTTTTAATTAAAAGATGTTACAAAGATGTCATTTGGGTCAGAAAAAAATAGCTATCTTGTCATGAAAAGAAACATGTAAAAAGAAAAAGAGAAATTCTAATAACCTCGTGGGGGTCTGTGAGTGTTTCTCCTTTTTGACATATTTCTTTTTACACAGTTTATTCTCCCTTACTAATTAATTTACAAAATATTCCATCAAAGTGTTTTAAATACCAAAGCAACTAATTGAAGTGAGTAATTGCATATGCACAGAATGAACAGCATTCTTGGATCCCCATTTCTTGCATTGGCAGTGTAATTGGGTTCCTTATTCAACTGTTTAAAACAACATATTCAATATTGTTCTAATTTGGATCTGAACACATTAACATTGTTAAAGCTTTAAGATATAACACATTAGCAAAACTGTCTAAGAACTCTAGAACAAAGGAATTCTTTTTGCTTGTTTGTTTGTGTGGTTTTTTGAGACAGGCTTTCTCTGTGCAATAGCTCTGGCTGTCCTGGAACTCTTTTTGTAGACCAAGCTGGCCTTGAACTCACAGAGATTCACCTGCCTCTGCCTCAGCCTCTGCCTCTAGTGGAATTAATGGCACTAGCCATCTTTGCCTGGCACAAAATTTATTAAAATTTTGAGAATTTTTAGTTTCTAATATTAGTAATACTGGCATTAATAACTAATGTTGGCACTGAAATCACAGAAATGGCCATGAAATATTCTGAAACTGCAATATAAGCTTTGAAGTGGTTTAAGAGACTAAGCTTGAACTAATAGCAGAAATGTAAATTTAGAGACAAGATATGTTTATTTATAAAAAAAAAAAAAAAAGAAGTTCAGGAGTTCCCAGGTCCCTTCTGTGAAATCTCACTGGAAAGACCACTTCTGAGAAAGAATACTGAAGCGTGTAGTAATAACTGTTAAGTAAGTCATCAGCAACATTGATGAACTTGGCCAAGACTGAGCAAATTTACTACAAATAGCAAAAGCTAATAGAAAGAATTCAGAAATTTGGGACCACAGATATTTGAAAAATCACCTACTATATGGCCACAGGATGTAATAAATATGCTTGAGCAGTTATGGTAGCTTAGGTGCACCAATACCCAGGCCTCTGTCTTATGTCAATAACCAAGATCTAAGAATTACACATATTATTTATGTAATTAAGTGACACATTGTACTCTGCAAATATGTTCAGTTAATCTGCCAATGAAAATAAAAATAACTATAAAAGAAAAAAATAAATGAAAAGCAATTACATGCACTCACAAAGAAAGGAAGTTTTTTTTTAAATTATTTAGGAAATGTTTGGCATCTTTCTTCATTTACAGAACTTGTGACAGGAATCTGTCACAGTAGAAGACATATGTGCTTAATGGCAGGTATCACTCTCTAGGAAGGATAGAAGTGTAAAGAACAATATCTCAAAGCAATATTGTTAGGATAGCTGAATTTCCACTTACAGCCCTGTAACAACAACAAGGCTATGTCGTCTACACAAGTTCTGGTTTTCCTTATGTAAGATGGCCTAAATACCCAAGAACCAGCTGGAAGGATCAAGTGATCTAATAAGTTTACTGCTAACTATAGAGATCACCTGAAATCCATTAAAACAGGATGACATCAAATCTAATTCAACAGACAATCTGCTGGGCTAACAATTAATATTAAATCACACTGCACTTCCATTCTGAAGAGGTTAAGGCTGGAGTCTCAGGAATGACAGTTTAATGTCACAATGCCCAACAGATTTTATTTTTAAATAAAAACTGTGACATCAAATTATTAGCTACATAATGTTGTCCAAGCTCATGATCTTTTAAAGTAGATAATGTTATTAAATATCATTCTTATCAAAAAAATACAAAAGAGCAAAGTTCTGTTTGTTTGGCTTGTGTAAAGTATAAGTAATATTCCTCTGGCTTAGGCTCACTTGATTTAAGATAGAAGAAATGAAGGGAATTTTATTGGGAACTAATTGCACTTAGCCCCATGAAAGATAAAACTACTCTGCATAGTTACATTTTCATGTATTAGCTCATTTTGCTAGTTTATTTTTATTGATGTTTTGACAATCAGAGTTTGAGGTCTGTGGGATTCTGTCTTATACCTAAACACAAGGAATAGCTATTCCTTCTAATAAAAAGTTTAATTGAAGCATAATGTTCACTAACCTTTCATTCCTGACTTGTGCTGAAATACACTCATTCCTAATGGTCCAGCACACTTTTACAACATGCCATTTGCATATATTTCAAAGCAGTATAACATGTGATTCAATCATAAATTTAATCTCCTTTCTTACAATAGATTGAAGAAATTTTTGATCTTTTAGGATATTGGAACACTTGCATAATTTAATGAGTTATCTTGAAGTTGAGACACAAGCCTCCCCCAGCCAAAAAAAAATCAGTCACTCTTTACAAACACCTTGTACATGTAGCATAAAGGAACTCGTGTGTGTGTGTGTGTGTGTGTGTGTGTGTGTGTGTGTGTGTGTGTG
>CABHPR010144318.1:0-15082 GCA_902168415.1 Peromyscus melanophrys
CCCCCCCCCAAATCTCCATCTTGTAGAGCTCCCCCTTTAACCTGTGGCTGCAGAAAAGATGGTGAAATTCTCTTGTATTTTTCTGTGCCGGTGCCTGCTATGAAGTCCAAGAGTCTGAGCTCTCCTAAGTTCAGTCAAGAGACATGGGAGAAAAACAAATAATACAGGCAGAGCATTTTATGGTTCTTTCATTTTTTATGTGAGCTCAAATTCATCTGTTGTCATTTCCTCCCAGAGGGATCAGAAAGTGACTCAGCTAATTCTGCCCAGGGTTTTCAGTTATAACCAGGGGCACATTGCATCATCCAATTTAGCCAAAACTTGGAGCCAAGGCACACAGTATCTCACCAATAACTTTTCTTTATAAATTTTTCAGCAAAAGGCATGGCAGAGCCTTTATAATTTTGTTTCTACTATGTCTACTATAATGCTGTATGTAAGATGCAACTTAGTAAGTACATTTTAAGAAAAGTCGAGCAATGATTTTGTAATCAGGGGAGATTTCTCAATTATGCAACCCTTCTTCCAAATTACTGTGTGGCCACACACACATTTGATTGCCAGTCATCAGTGTTCTTTACAAGAAACTAAGAAGTGGCAAGATTCAGAGAAACTCTGTCTCAAAAAACAAACAAAAAACAAACAAACAAACAAACAAACAAACAAAAAGAAGTGGCAAGATTGATGACAATGAGTAAGTTCTAATAAAGGAGAAAAATACTATTATCCAATTTCAACATTATTATTATTCAAAGTACAGATGTACTACCCATAGATATGTGAACAAATTCTAATGGTAGCCAAATTTTCAAAGACAAAATTTGGATCCCGTAGAAGAAAACAGTGAAAAAAATCATTCTTGCATTCCAATTCATTGATGATACTGTTATAAATAGAATGTCACTTCCATATATGTCTACTCTGAATATGAGTAAGGATTCAATATTGAATGGGCCTGGTAAGACACCTCAGCTGGTAAAGGGCACTCGCCAGCAAGCCAGACATCCGTCAGTTATAGAGATTTCAGAGGGATTCTGGGGTGAAGAGTAACAGGATAGAGGAGCCTGGTTCTACAGGATAGAGACGTGTTGAGGGTCCCAGGGACACAGAGGGACAGCTAATATAATACACTTGGAGGAGTTGTAGAAAGCCTCCTAAGGGGTGCCCCCCACCCCCAGTGGAAGCCCAAAGAGGAAAGATAAGGACAAGTACAGTGGGAGGCATGTTATGGTGAGTAGGAGAGAGAGAGGGGGGGGTAGTTTGGGATTCGGGGTTCAGGGGGTTTTCGGTAAGCTGCCATGGCACTAGCAAGTGATTCAGCAGCTGTGGGTACAGAGTTTGAGCAGGAAGTAACGAGATGAGGCTGGAGAGATAGCGAGGCCTGGTCACCTGTGGTCACAATGCCAGGCAGGGCAGCAGGAACCAGTCTGTCTGGGCAGTGAGGACTGCAATGTTTACCAACGCTGCCCACTCCAGGCCCTGGACATCTCAAATTCCTGGAGTCACTCACAAGTCCCTGTAAGGCCAATCACCAGTTGTATTTTATGCCAGGATTAAGCTGTATGCTTTAAAAGGCAAGTCACAGAGACTGGAGAGATGGCTCTGTGGTTAGGAGCACTGGTGCTCTTCTAGAGAACTTGGGTTTGAGTCCCAGCACCCACATGGTGGCTCACAACTGACCTCTGTGGGCATTGAGCATGCATGCAGGCAAAAACACTCATACATTTATATATATTTATTATAATAAAATATTTTTTTAATTTCTTTCCTTAATTTTACTTTTTTAAACTTTGTATTGATTCTTTGTGAATTTCACGTCATGTATCCCAAACCCACTCATCTCCCGTCCCTCCATATCTGCTATTCTGCTCTTGAGACCTCCTCCCCCAAAGACAATAAAACAAACAAACAAAAATCTGGCGTGTAGCTGCAGCGCCGTGCAGTCTACCCTTTTGCCCAAACAGGTTTACTTGCAAATGTTCACTGCAACCAGTCATTGGACTGGTTCGAGGCCTCTAGCTTCTGCTACACTACCAATACTGCACCCTCATCGGGTCTCCTCTTGGATATCCTGCTGTTGACCGGTGTCGTGAAGATCCTGCGGCTTTGGTTCTGCAGGACTGGCCTCTTCATGCTCCAGCACTTCATGGATGGGGTCCCCCAACTCAAAGCTCTGGATCTGGGCCTGGGTGGTAGTTGAGTTTGTCAGCCTGCCTGCTCTCCTGCACTCTGCCTAGGTGGGGGGTAGGGTCAGCTCTCCAGTCTGCTGTAATCAATTTTTTTTTAAAGCAAGCCATAAATTGCCTCTGAAAATTCAACCGAATTTTCCTATTGAGGAAAATGGTCCTTTTGGGGTCCTATGCCTCAAACTTGCCTGAAGTCTGCATTTTCGTCCCTTGAGAGTGATGTGGAGAACGTCAGAAAACAGGACGTAGCCAGAGTCTGTAGGGGAGTGAGGGATTTACACCAACAAATTTTGACATAGGGTTCCTAGACAGTTGAGACCTTGGAGAATGGCTATATGAGAAGCTACATACGACTTTTGGTCCCTTGCCCGCTCAGTAACCTGGACCTGCAAGCGGCCACTCAGCGGGAAGAGCAAAGCATGCTTCTGCGGAATCTGTGGTTTTATTGTTGGCATGGCAACTGCGCCTGAATCTACCGCTGTTTCCTAAGGACCGCGCCTGAACCTATGCTGTTTCATAAGGACTGGGCCTGAATCTACGCTGTTTCATAAGGACTCCGCCTGTATCTACCCCGTTTCATAAGGACTGCATCTGAATCTACACTGTTTCATAAAGACTGCACCTGAATCCACCGCTGTTTCTGTAAAGACTGCACTTGAATCCACGCTGTTTCATAAGGACTGCACCTGAATCTACCGCTGTTTCATAAGGACCACTCCTGAGTCTACGCTGTTTCGCGGGAATCTATCCTGTTTCTGCAAGGACTGCGCCTGAATCTACTCTTTTCCACTGGAATCTACGCTGTCTCTGTAAGGACCGCACCTAAATCTACGCTGTTTCTGTAAGGCCAGCGCCTACGCTGTTTCCGCAAGGAAGGACCGCACCTACGCTGTTTCCGTAAGGACTGAGCCTATGCTGTTTCTGTAAGGACCATGCCTGAATCTACGCTGTTTCCGTAAGGACCACGTCTGTGCTGTTTCCCTAAGGATGGGGCCTGAACCTATGCTCTTTCCATAAGGACCGAGCTGGAATCTACGCTGTTTCCCTACGGACAGCGTCTACGCTGTTTCAGTAAGGACCGTGCCTGAATCTATGCTGTTTCTGTAAGGACCATGCATGATCTACGCGCCTGAATCTGCTGTTTCTGTAAGGACCATGCCTGATCTACACGCCTGAATCTGCTGTTTCTGTACAGACTGCAGCTCCTCAATCACTGCCCCTCTGCTCAGGCCGAGGCCTAACAGGACTTCTGTGTCCCACCAGAACCACCTCTGCCTTAGTAGCCAAATACAGTTTTTAGCTAAGTTTCTTAAGTCTTTACCAATAAAGGCTCCAGAGTCAATACTGGGATGTACAGAATACTCCTCTACCCCTTTAAGTCCCCTCAGCTCTTTTGTTATAAGGAGGAATGCTAGACTTTCAGTTTGTAGATCTCACAAGATCTCAGATAAATATGAAAAAGGCAGAACCCACATTTGGGCATGGAACAGAAAACAATGACTGAATAGCAAAGTACAGACAGCAAACAAGGGAGAAAAACACCTTCATGAGAATCTGAGAGAATTGGGAAGATCTCAGGGGAACAAACAAATAGCAGCATATGAGATTCAGAGATGAGAAATCAGACCCCAGGTGACTTCTTTGAGAGCCATGGGGACTTTGATTAACACAGCACTGCATCCCAGGCACAATCCTCAGCTTTAAGGAACAGGAGCTTCCTGAATGTCTTTGGGGAGAAGGGATAATGACAGGCAAGCTAGATTCAGGAACATCCTCAACCCTGAAGGGCACAGTCCCCTCTACACCTCTAAACTCTAACTCTATAAAGTACTGTAGTTGGAGTTTTCTCTCCAGGCCCCGCCAAGCCCCAGCAGTCTGACAGCCCACTTATAAAATAAACACACAGACGCTTATATTATTTACAAACTGTATGGCCGTGGCAGACTTCTTGCTAACTGTTCTTATATCTTAAATTAACCCATTTCTATAAATCTATACCTTCCCATGTGGCTCGTGGCTTACCGGCATCTTTACATGCTGCTTGTCATGGCGGCGGCTGGCAGTGTCTCCCTGACTCAGCCTTTCATTTTCCAGAATTCTACTCTCTCCTTGTCCCGCCTATACTTCCTGCCTGGCCACTGGCCAATCAGTGTTTTATTTATACAGAACTATATCACAGCACTTCCCCTTCTCTTCTTTTTTTTCCAAAAAGGAAGGTTTTAACTTTTACATAGTAAAATTACAGATAACAAAACAATTACCAAGCAAGAATTACAGTTATAATATCTAGTTTATTTATAATAACTAGTCTATTTGGCAAAATTAAAGAAGATATCCTATCTATCTTATATTTGTGAGTCTAAGGTTTTATATCTAACTTATCTTTTATCATAACTAAGGAAAATTATAACTATTTCTAGTCTTTAACTACATCAAAGGCCTCAGAAGGATATAATATTACCTGAGAAATGGGAGAAGGATGCAAGCAACTTTCGGGAGTCTTGTAGGGTAGACAGAGACAGCTGGCAGCCTGGACAGTCATCCAAAGTTCTCTTGTAAAGTTGGGGCATCTGTCTTTAGCCCACAGGGCTAGAGTCTCTCAATCATTTTTCTCAGTGTCCTGTGGAATGTCTGGCAGTTTTCTCTGTGTAGTCACTTTTTTTAGTGTCCTGTAGAATGTCTGGCAGTTTCCTCTGCAAAGCAGGAACCTGAAGGGCCATTTTCCCAAGCAAAGTTTAGTGGTTACCTTCTTATGGGTACTGTATGTCCAGTCAATCAAGCAGTCCAGGCAAGAACAGTTTTTTGCCCAAATGGCTATTTTTGTCAAGAAGATAAACTCCATATAGTGTCTTCAATGCCCATCCTCCTCTCTGAAGTAAATCATTGCTGCCAGGAGCAGACATGTCTCACTGTCCAGAAAGTCTAAATTTTTAAAACATTTTAAATGCCATATTCTGTAGGTCTTTGAAGTATTTGAAGATTATCTATCTATCTATCTGAAATATATCTATGTATACCTAGAAAACTTAACTAACATGCTACAAGTTTGACTATCATAGAAGACTAATTATTAATCTGTATTTCTTAATTATCCATTACAATCTAAATGAGTTACATGAACATAATACCTCAAACGAAAGTAGAAATATATATACAGTATAACAAAATTAACTTCAAATTTGTATCAATAAACTAAAATCCATAGCAATGTAAAACATTTCAAACAAGTTGTTGTTCTTTAAAAGCAAGTTCATTAATCTATCCTTTGACCTACAGAATATGGCATTTAAAATGTTTAAAAATTATCTATCTATCTAAAATATATATATATGTATACCTAAAAAACTTAACTAACATACTACAAGTTTGACTATCATAAAAGATTATTAATCCGTATTTCTTAATTATCCATTACAATCTAAATGAGTTACATAAACATAATACCTCAAACGAGAATAAATATATATATACAGTATAACAAAATTAAATTTAAATTTGTATCAATAAACTAAAATCCATAACAATGTAAAAACATTTCAAACAAGTTGTTCTTTAAAAGCAAATTCATTAATCAATCCTTTTATCTTATCATATCTATACTAAAGTACAGTGCTTTCTTCTGAATTAACAGGACTATGCTAAGACAATGCTTTTCTTTCCAAACTCACAGCCTGGAAAGTGAGTTAGGGATGGCACTGAGGCTGAGAATGGTACTGTAAACTGCCCCACACGTGCTCCTGGTGGTGGCTGCAGAAACATAGGGTAGACAGGCTTCTGGCTTTCTCATGCCTCTTACCTCCATCAGAATATTTATGAGCAATGAAACAGTTGTGAGAGAGGAGAAATCCACTTGACTCTCATCTTGCTTCCAATATGTGCTTCTTGTTTTAAACTTAACACTCTTTTACATTAACCAGGAGAGGAAGGTTGGAGAACTCTGGGAAAAACTAGTTATAGCAGTAATGCTATCTTCCAAATGATGTATGACAAATGACCAAACAGAGATGATAGGTAATATGCTGAAAGCAACACTCCATAGACCCTTAGAAGAATGCCTTCCATTTTGTGATAATGACCATCAGTATAAAGAATTTGAGGTCTTATTAAATTATTTTTTAAAAATGAAGGCTCTCAGGGATGCATCTACAGTCACAGACTAAAGCAGTGTGTAAAAAGACAATTGCATAATGGGGAATGCGCTATAAATTACCACCACACAACACAGAACAACTAAAAACTGTCTTATTAACTGTCCAAAATAGGCCTTATTTTTTTCCCAGCATGACAACACACAGTCTACTAGAGGGAAAATAAAAGCCTTGAGTCTGTCTCAGCTACACACTTTACAAGGCCCAGCAACTCTTCATTTCAGTTGCTTTGTGGTAAACCACAGAGAGAGAGACAGAGACAGACAGAGAGAGAGAGAGACAGACAGATAGACAGAGACAGACAGAGAGAGATAGAGACAGAGAACGAGACAGAGAATAAAAATCCTTATCTATATTTTAACCATTATTTTCTCCATTTCAGACATTGTTCAAAGTGAAGATCTTGGTCTATTATCAAAAAATAAATAAACCAGAGTTTTGTATCTAGAATTTTAATAAATATTATAGGTTTTGGTGGGAATCAGGAAGAAAAGAAATACACCAAAGCAGAACTTCTGGAGCCTTTCTCCTTCTCCCCTTCCTCAATCAGAGGCTTGGCTGGACAGAACCTTTCACCTTTAAATTAGCCCCTGGGACCCACCCCAGTCTGGTCCAAAGAGTCCAGTCACCTGTCAGTGCAAGTGGTCATAACAGTCCATGCCATGTTTTCATTCTTGGCTTGCGGATATATCCCAGAATGTATGGTCTTTTTAACATTATTTACCATGTAAGAAGTGTTGGCAGGGGATCTAATACACTCAAAGGGTTAACCATTGATGGGAAAATCCATAGACATTTTGGAAGGTTTTTCTTTCCATCAAAACTGACATCACTTGATCATTTTTAACAGAAGTCAAAAGCAAGTCACTTTCCCGAATATTTAAAATCCCTGGCAGCTTATTTATTTTGCTCCAACAAGGAAGACTCCTGACACACACTCCCAGCTGCTGGTCCCTTGTGCCCCAAGACCAAACTGTGAAATCTGAGCTTACTAGTTACTGGTTCCTGTGACTCATTTCATGCTTTTGAATTGAAAACAATAATTTCCTGACCTCTTCTCTTTCATTCTTACATGGTTTTCTCTGACTATCCAATAGAACAGGAAGGCTGTCTTGGCACTGAATCTACAGCCAGAAGATGAAGAGCACTAGCTTTTAGAAGTTTAACCTCTGCTTTTTGGGAAGTGCTGTGCCTGTTATTTTCTGGTTTTCAATCTGTTCCATTGGAAAATATCTTTGAGATCATCTAGTGCCTTAGACTAGTGTTTGGCTGTTGTACTTAATAGAGTTATGGAGTCAGAAGTGACAAAGCATACCCGTAATCCCAGCACTTAGAGAGCAGAGGCCCTAAGGTCACTATAAGCTCAAAGGACCCAGTCTATATATCAAGGGCAGCCAGGGCTGCACTGCAAGACCCTGCCCCAAATGAATAAATAACTATTTTAATTGAATTGTGAATTTGAGAAAGAAGAGTGACGCATGCTAAGCCTGAAGGGAGGTAATTTTCAAAACTTAGTTTTTTAAGACTGTATAAAGAGCTTCAGTGACAAAGGTGGATGTTCACCCTGTATTTATATGCCATTAATAGTTTAAAAGTATGCCTAACTTTCCTTAAAAGAGTTGCAATAGAATGTATCTTGAATGTGTCTATTTCCAAAGTCTTACTAGTTTTGATAGAGAAATATTACATGGGAGGAGGGATTTTTGAAAACCTCTGACTATAGATAAATATTTCATACAGGAGGTGTAATTTGAGTGACTGGTGGAAACCGTGCATAATCTAAGCATAAAAGGCCATGGGGAACACAGAGTGCAAAGGCCTGGCCCTAGGATGTTTGGGCATGTGTGACAGTTCTGCATTGACATGTTTGTACCTGACAGGAAGAGATGGAGTCAGTAGGTAGACTAGGACAGAACTTTAGAAGGATTTGAATTCCGCTAATGTGGTACCACTCTTAGGAAATTCCTGTAGGAAGTCATTAAGTATTTGAATAGGTGAGTATATGATATTCTAATTGCTCCTTGGGAATGCTAAAGTAATTGTGGTGTTTGAGTAATTGGAGTAAGGAGACGTCTTAAAACTTTGCTATACTAGTCCAGATAAAGACTGATGAGTGACGAGTAACTAAATGAAAAGAAGAGTTGTAGTTTCTCATTGCCTGAAACTTGACCAACTAACTGGACGTAGGTCGACTATGGTCCAGCAGATGACCACATACCCAAAAGTATTTGTGGGCAGCACAAATTGAAGTCGATGGGTTTTTAGAACACAGAGTTGGGTGAATAGGGAAGGAAAGGCAGTTTGGTTCTGGGAGGAATTAGGGAGAGGGGTAAATAAAACCAAAATACATTGTACAAAATTCTCAAAGAGCTAGTAAAATCTTAGAATAGAAATAAGGGGATCCCTACAAGATGTTATCATCATTACAGAATCACACATCAGATGATCCTGAAAACTCTGCCTCCCTCACTTCCTGCTCCTGAAACATAAGAATAGCCTTTGCTTCAGGACATCATTAAGTGCTGAGCAGCCTCAAACAGTGGACCAGATGGAATCCTACAAGTAGTTGATGCTATGCCATGGTGTCCATTTGTGTTTTCTCTTGTAGAGAAAAGTACATAGTCATGTGCTCAGTCAACAGAAATCCATGCAAGAATAAAGCTAACTAAAAGCATGAATCCTCATCTGATGTCAAACATTCCACCAAGCCAAAGCTTGATAGTGAACCTGTGGTGTGCCAAGCAGGGATCGGAGCACACTGTCTCCCTGGAATTTCCATAGCAGTTGATCAGGGGACACAGTAGACGTGGGCTATCACTAGGGCCATTTAGCTCATGGGGTGAATAACCCTGTATATGTGATCTGATATTTTTGTGTTAGTGACTTAATTGACTGTCTTTTTAAATTAAGTTTCAAATCCCTAAATTTCTTTATGTCTGTTGTTCTTGCCGAAGTCTAAATAAAGGAAACTTAATCTAATCAAACTAAAGACGAAAAATAAACACTGAATGGGAAAAGTAAGCAGCCTGTGTTATTAGAATTCCAAGAGCTCTTTCAGTCTGGCCAACACTACCCCTACTCAGGAATCTCTAGTGAGATCCCTGGTAAGTGCATAAACAAAGAGCCAAGTACTATCAAATCACTGGCAGTATCGGAAAACATCCATTTTACTAAAGAAGAAGGCACCCATCAGTGTTAGTGAGCACAAATGAAAGAGTGAGGAAATTCACTTTGATGTGCAATGGCTTTTCCTCATTGAGCCATAAAGGGCAGGCTGAGCTTCCCTCATGCTTTGTCAAAGGAGTTTCAGTTGAAGTGAAGAGAAGGAAAAGCGCACGGGTGTCACATTATATAATAGATAACACCCAATCTGCAGAGGGACAGCAAAAGGCAAGAATTTATTGACTGACAAACATGTTCAAATGAAAATAAGGAACTAGGGATCTGCCAGAAATAGAGTTTCCTGCAGTCATTTGCAAACAGAAGTTCCTGGAAAAGGCCACCCTCCCAGAGATGAGCAACCACTCACAGGGACAAGGCAGAGAGGATCCCAGTGACTCCAATTTCCATACTGGACAATTTAGAAAATTATATGACTAGGATTTTTTTAAAACCCACATTTCAGCTCCATACTTCATCAAGCCCTGCATGTTTTGTCCTGATTGTGTGTGTGTGTGTGTGTGTTACAGTTTTTTTCCAATTTTTTTTGAAATTAAAATATAATTACATCATCTTTTCCTCCCTCAACCCCTCCCACCACCACCACCATCCTTGCTTTCTCTCAAATTCATGGCCTCTTTTTCTTTGTTATTGTTACAAACACTTCTGAAAAAAGGTTGTAAGAGGCAGAGGACCACGAAATCTACTGTGAGATAGTGTCTCATAGAAACGACAGGGACTCTTCACTAATGATGCTTCAAGAATACAGCTGCCTAAACAAGCCCTGGGCAAGTACAACACCTACAGACATGTTAACAAAGAAGGAAAAAAAAATCTCAAAGGGTTCCACCCCCAAACAAAGGACTACAAGAAACTAATGCATGCTAAGAGTGGGACAGGTAGTCTTCCCCAGGGAAGAGCCCCCTACTTGGTTATCCACTACCAATTGGTGAGTCCTATGGTGTTTAAGCATGAGGTTTCATGAGGAAACTTCTAATGAATTTTTTTTCTTTTCCAAACCTAAAGATTTTTTCTTACTCATTAGAAGTAACTGGAAACTTTGTGAGTTATTGAAGATTCTGTAAGAGAATATTCTGGAACCAGTTGTTCCATGAAAAGGAGGGGAGAGGAGAAGAGAAAAGTAGAAGCAAAGGATAGAGGGGGAGAGGAGGAGGGAGGAGAGGAGGGAATATGTGGTGGAAGGAAGGAAAACACCTTACCACCACTACCTTGCACATATAATTAATTTGCAGCATCTCAATGACATCCTCCATGGCCTCATATATATATATGGAAAGAGAGGGCAAAATAAGTTGTTCAAAGTCCCCAGAGAGGCAAAACTTACAGGTGGGATTTTTCACAAAAATCCTGATGGGCTTGCTCCTTGATCACTCCGTACTTTGTGCTGCACCCACTAAAAGCTGAGGCAAATCTTCTTGGAATTAGCTTAATGACCTGACTGTAACCCCAATTGTTATATTGAGGTTACAATATACATAGGAATCAAAAGTACTTAGGAATAGTGTATTTCACAACTGATCATATGATTCAGGGGATCCAGACATCTTGCCTAGTTCCATCATGGCTTAGCTTAGCTGTGTGTACTTAACGCTGTTACTTCCCTGAGATTCACTTTCTTCAAGAGTGCAGTGGAGACAATGTAGTTGGTACAAAGCTGCTTCTGGGTAGTAATGAGAGTGTACTCTCCGCACTGCCACCAGCTTATAACCAAGGCTAGCCTAGGACAGTGACTGGAAACATGACTTGCCTGTTCAACAAGTAACTACCAAGAGATCAATGGTTGAAAGCAGCAGAGGTCACTTGTCATTTGGTGCAAGGTCAGTCATGGGTCGGCTAATCTCAGAAAAGGGCCAACTCACACGGATATGGGTTGGAGAAAGCTCTGTTTCAGTGTGACACATCCTCTCATGACCACTTCAGTGAGAAACAAGGACAACTGGTCAGAACTTTCACCTGACAGTGAACATGATTCTTCCACCTCACCAACTTAGAAACGTGAATGGTCCTGCCAAATGTGTGTGTGTGGTTCCCAGGTATACAGCCCATCATGGTGGTGCTTTAATACTCGTGTGAATTCACACACAAAAAGGGGATGTAAACCTAAATCTCCTTAGCAAATGCTTGACAAAAATTATTACAAATGAATGTTTTATGGTAGCAAATACAACCTCCTGACTACCTAATTTCAAGCATTTCCAAATTTGACTAGCAAGAGATGGGAACGGAACATCAATAGTGAAGACTGAGGGGAGGGTTGCCCCAAAGGCTTCCATTTCTTTGGTACTCTTCTTGGAAACATCCTAGTTGAAGCACGCTGCCATGGTTTTTGCTTCTTTTCCTCTTATCCCCAGTTACAGTGCGGAGTTTGAATGTCTCTCACAGACTCACATAAGGAAGGCTTGCTCCTCCCATTGGGAGGTGGTGCAATGGGGAGGAGTTAGAGCCTTATGGAAGGAAGTTGGGGCACAAGAGGTGTGCCCTTAAAATACCAGGACTAGCCCTTTCCTCTCTCTCTTTCTGAACTAGCCCCAGTGAGGGAGCAGCTGTCCTGGTGAATGCCCATCAACATGTGCTTCTTTACTACATGTCTGAAAGCAAAGGGTCAACCCTGGGCTAAAACTTCCAGCACCCTGAGAAAATGAGTCTGTCCTCTTCAACCTGCTTACCTCGGGGATATAATACCATAACAGAAAGGCTGCTAACACATCCTAGCTCTTTCTTCCTTTCTCTTCTCCCTTCTCTTCATGTATACATGAAATGCATATATCTGTGCTCATTTACACATATATATCCATAAAAGGAAATGAAATTATAAAAATGGATGTATCTGGAAAGTATTATAATTGTAACCCAGGTTCAGAAAGACAAAATTGCATGTTCTTTCTCATGTGTAGATCCTATCTTTTAATGTTTGTATGTACTTTAATAAAAGGGGGTAAGAGTCAATTAGACTATGAAACTAGATAGGAGACCATGAGAGGGGGAACAACAGAACATGAAAGGGGGCTCATGGGTAGCATGAAAGTGGAAATGACAATACTAGGCATAGAACAACAGAGAGGAGGGAACGGGGAGAAGAGGGAGAGAAAACAATTGAAACAACTTTTGTTTGAAAAATGCCGTAATGAAACCTAATTCTTGTTAATTGGCAACACAAATCAAAGGCAATGCATTCTACTCTTCTTAATTCATTCACTGACCAGCACACACTCATGGATTCCTACATAAGCCATGGGTCATTTTCATAGCTAAGGTCTTCTTAGATAAGATGAGCAAAAGCGTCTTTAGATCAAGCTTCTTCCGGTGCTCCCACGTCACTCTGTAGGCACTCAACTACACTCCCATGAAAAACATTTGAATACCTTGTGTGTTTCTCATGCTCTAGTCTTGTCCTCTCTCTCCAAGGAACCCTGATTTCTGTTAGCAGAAAATGATCTTCACAAGTTCCAATCCGGCTCTCAGTGTATTCATTATCACCATTATCATCATTATCAATATTGCTGTTAATATTTTCTTTGCTCACTCAGAGGCCATCAAGGAACTCCATATAGACAGATGCTCATGAATTTACTCACATGTGCATCAACTGGTGTCTCCATTTTGTCTGCACATATTAGAACTCATGAACCACATCAATACTTTCAATTGAAACATGACTTAACTATTCTAACTTTGAATAGTTCATTCTGACTCCAGCACCATAATTCTTCTGATGGACTGATCACCAGATCCATATACTTGAAGACACTTTTTTAATCATGAAATAATTTATAAATTATAATAAGGATTTGATAAAACAAAATATTTCTTTCTGAATACGGTTTTGCTTATTTAGCAAAAAATAAGTTTATTGAATGAAATCAGGCTAAAGAAGGCAGAAAACATTCAGGTTTGAGCTAGATTTCATGTGCCTTCAAAGTAAGGAAATTAATCATTTGTTAGTATGAATTTTGGCTGGTTTGCTCCAGGATTATACATGAGGAAATCTGTCTAAAAAATGTAACATGAAATTTTTTATTAGAGTTGAATTTATGTCATAGGTTTTATGTGTATTTTATATGGGCATGGAAGAGAGAGTACAAAAATCTAAAATAAAGACTTTGTATTATTCCAGAAAATATGCAGTAGCCACATTTCTTTCAGATTCTCTCACGAAAACATATGGAGACCCTAAATATACCAAAACAAACAGACATAGGAAGACACAAAAACGGATTTCTAGGGACCTTGGGACTTAAGAGACCACAGTGGAGAATTACCTGGCTTTCCTTTTGCCTTCTTTATATCACAGACTGGCCAATAAAGCCAATAATTCTAGAATGTCAATAGACACAGGAAAAAACTAAATTAAATTAAACTTCAAGAATATCTAGTTCCTCTAACTACAGTGTGGAGGGGGAAATGTTGGTACGACTAAACATTGACAGAATTTTCCATCCCTACCCGGATGGGTTCCGCAGGACGGAGGAAGAAAAGGATCCCTTCCCCCTCTACCCTGTCAATGCAAACAGCTGTTGCATCTTCCACGAGATAGTGTCATTATTTCTAAGAGACCTGAGCTGCTCCCATCAACATCAACAAGATGACAGGAGGTGTTATATTCAGAGCCTGGAGACATTATTAGTTCCCACAGGCCCAGGAGGAAGCTGAACACCAGCAGCAACGATTCTGAAAAGGACCTTCCATGGTAGGCTACCCTAGTCAGTATTTCACTCCCCCACATCCTGCTGTCAACAGGATACAGTGAAGTTCTGTCTGCATCTGGTCCTGATGAAGCAGAGAGTGGTGACAAGAAGCAGGACTAGTTAATACTCTTCTCATCTTATACAGCACCAGCAGCAGCAGGGCTCAGTGGGGAGCTGATACAACCCCTTCTTTAGTAAGGAAGGGGTGCAAGTGAACATGTGTGTCATCCATTACCACACACTACACTACAAGAATCTATAACAAGATTTCTGATAGTTAGTCACTCTTCCCTTACGGTGACAAAATACCTGAGAGAATAAAAAACTATTTTGGCTCACAGCTCCAGAGATTTTAGTCCATGTATTCTGTTCAGTAGCTTCTGGTCTGCGGTAAGGTAGAACACCAGGGTGGGCAGTACGTGGTGGAAGAGGTTGCTCATCCCATGGCCAGGACACAAAAGAGAGGACAGTGTATGCCCTTCCAGGACACAGCCCAGCTGACTTGCTTTCTCTGTATAGGCCCCATTTCCTAGCTTCTATTATCTCCCACCAGTGAATCCAGCAAGGGATTAATTCACTGATGGCACTAAGCACAGCCCTCAGCACACTATCACATCTCCAAAGCCTATCAGCTACCAACCAAGCTATCAGCAGCTCAACTGAGCCTTGAGGGGGCATTTCAGATTCAAACCAAATAAAAATAAAAAGGTTATAGGAAAATCCCACCTTGAACAAGAAAAGACAATCAGTAGACTCCCACTCAGATAAATCATGTGTTAGAGTCAAGGGTTTTCAAAGCAATAAAAATAAAATACCTCATTTAACAATTACTTGTGTGTGTGTGTGTGTGTGTGTGTGTGTGTGTGTGTGTGTGTGTGTGTGT
>CABHPR010144318.1:15477-40807 GCA_902168415.1 Peromyscus melanophrys
ACACACACACACACACACACACACACACACACACACACACACACACAAAATGAGTCAACAAATCTTTTCTGTAAGTCTTAAAAATTTAAACAAAAATTCATCAGGAAAGAAATGATAGTAACCGGAGAACCAAATGGAACTGGCAGAGCTAGAAAACATAATTAATTTTAAAAGTTAGTGGATAAGCTTTGGAGTTTGGTCATAGAATAAAAATGATGTCAGACAAAAGCAAGGGACTTGACAACTGATCTGTTTAATTTACCCACTCCCCAAAATAGAGAGATTGGACAGAAAAAAGCACAAACATGTCAAGAACTTGTGAGACTGTAGCAAAGGCTCTCACACATAGCACCAGGCTTCCAAAAGGACAAGAATGAATGTGAGGTCAAAGAAACAACGACTGCAAACTCTCTAAACCTGGTGAAAGATACAGCCAACATACACATTCTCGAAGCTGACCTAATACCCAAAGGGACACGCTTGGAGACATTCATGCCACAGTACAACAAAATTAAATTTGGAGAGAGGAAGACAAGGCTGAAATCTTGAAAGCTACCAGACAGAAAGGAAAAGGACATCATATGTAGAGAGCAAGGGCTGGAGTCACAGTAGGTGTCTCACCTGAAACCATGGGACAGCAAAAGGAATGGCATGATGCTTTTCAAGATCCAAGTCTCCATTCATGGAGACTTCCTTATCAGGAGACAATATCCTTCTGGAATGAGGATGAAGTTAAAATAGTTTAAGGACTTGGAAAACTAAAGCATGTTCTCACTAATGCACCTATCCCCAAACGGCTAACGGTACTTCTTTAAGCAGATGAGGGTGGGGGGGTATTGACTATTGATGACCACTGCTTCATTTGTCCTGTAGACTGATCCATGGGCAGGACATGTAACTGTATACATTTCTTGGTTAGCAGAGATGCTACTGGGAAATCCTTCCTATGAACTTGGGTCGAAAACAGTGCTGTCCACTTGAAGAGTGTGAAAGCAACCGAAAGGATGAGATATATGTAAAGATCATGCCGTCGTATTGCAGGCCGGTGCCAGAAATGCGGTCCTGCTCCCGAATGAAGAGCCAGTGACAAGACAAGACTACATCTCTGCATTTAACCCATCTCCTGAGTCACCATGGTGCCAAGCAAGAAGAAAGTGTCCCCTACTTCCTCCAAAGAGAAGGACTTGTACTTAAAAACACACCCTAGAGAATCTTCTAGAAAGAGCCACAGAGGTGAGCGCCTCTGCAACTCAGCTTGAGGCCATTCTGACAACAAAAGAAATGAATCAATTCTGTTCAAACCAAGAAGAAGAGGTCAGTGATGAGGGTAGAGAAATAATAATCTGTGTAAGTGTGGTTTAAAAAAATATATAACTTTTCTATC
Organism: Peromyscus melanophrys; assembly: GCA_902168415.1. NCBI lineage: Eukaryota > Metazoa > Chordata > Mammalia > Rodentia > Cricetidae > Peromyscus > Peromyscus melanophrys. The sequence continues at coordinate 16,862 of CABHPR010144318.1, forward strand.
ATCCCTCTGTCTGAACACACCAAAGGCAGTTAAAATATAAAGTGGATTGGTTTCCTGGCCTGTCTTCCTAATGCACTTCCCGTTTTATTTAGAATAGCAAGCTATCTTTGGGTGACATTAGTCTCTGGTTGTGAATTGCATTTTTCTTTGTGGTATCAGGGTTAAGCTAGGAAAGAGAACTAGCAAGCAGAAAGTACCTTAATAGGAAGAAAGGCCAGGACTGAGTAAACTAGAGTTTACATTCCTACGGTCTCTATTTTTCATCCAATATTACCCCATGCTACAGCTGTGACAGCCAAGAATTGGGTTTTATTCCTTCTGGCCGTAAGATTTGCTTTCAGCAAGAAATGTTTAGCCTAAGACGCATTAATAAATACAAATAAATTTTGGTAGTATCTGCTTGGCTGATCCTCAAAGAGAACAAGAGAGAAAGCAGAGGACACCGACAATAAACTATTAAACAGAGAATTTTTGAAACTGGCAAATTTGCAAGAATGGAATTTATGATGGTTTGGATATAAGATATGTTTTATAGGCCACTCAGGAAAAAAAAAAAAAGAACCAACCGTAGCCTTTCAGGCATGGAGAGCACAGCGGGGGGGATGCTGGATATAGAACAGATATTGGAAGATGATTTCAGTTCATTTCAAAGAAGAATGCAGGGCAAGGCATCTGGAAGAAAAGGTCTTTGTAAGTCACACTGAGGTGGGTGATGTTAGGTTCGATTTCATTTGTAATACAGGGAGAAAATACTCAATATGTCTATCATAGTTTAAGAAGTCCGATTTAAGAGAGGCCTGATTGGAAGAAACACTTAGTGCGATGATTGTCACTGTTGAAGAGGCAAAATGCAGGAAGAGCACTTGCAGCTACTATGAGGAAGAAGAGGAGGAGGAGGAAAAGGGACTGCCCATCTTGCAACCCCACAGCGCGCTCCTAGAGAACATGCACATTGAGCAGCTGGCCTGACGCCTTCCAGCCAGGGTACAAGGCTATCCATGGAGACTGGCCTACAGCACATTAGAGCATGGAACAAGCTTGAAAACCCTCTATAGGAAATCAGCATCTCTAGATAGTCCTGTCCTGCTGGTCATCAAAGACATGGATAACCAGATATTTGGGGCATATGCAACTCATCCCTTCAAGATCAGTGACTACTATTACGGCACGGGCGAAACTTTTCTCTACACCTTTAGCCCTAATTTCAAGGTCTTTAAGTGGAGTGGAGAAAACTACTATTTTATCAACGGAGACATAAGTTCTTTAGAGCTTGGTGGTGGAGGGGGACGGTTCGGTCTGTGGCTAGATGCCGACTTATACCATGGGCGCAGCAACTCTTGCAGCACTTTTAATAATGATATTCTCTCCAAAAAAGAAGATTTCATAGTTCAGGACCTAGAGACCTAGAGATATGGACATTTGAGTGACATTTAGGCTGCCTTAAAATATGATATCAAAAAGACTGGGTTAGACTAGCCCTCTCACTGGAAGAAGACGAGCCCTAGCCCTGTCTGCCTCATCTCACAGAAAGGCTTACTTTCTGCCATCATCCCAGAGCATGATGACAACACAGAAAGACTCTGAAAGGTACCCGCAGAGGGCAGATGCCAAAGACATCTTTCTGAAGACAGAAATCTGAAGTCCAGATTGTTAAAAGACTTTGTGCTCCCACCACTTTCAGACCCACGCCATGAGAAATCAGAGTGTTTATAGATGTATGAGTTGAACGCAATTTTTATTTTTGGTAACTGTGAAAAACAAAGATACTGTGGAAATATATACCTGCCTTGTGTATTTATCAACATAATTTACCAAATGTATAGTTATTGTTTGCCATGGAAAGCTGAATCTGATTTAGAGAAATTGAAAGGACATAGCACTTAAAGGGAATATCTGATTTTTTAAGCTGTTTTATTTATTGTTTCTAGTATATTGTCTGAAATATGTTGGCATTTTTTTCTTTTAATGTGTCAAATCCTGAAATAAAGAAATGTGTACCTTTAAAAAAAAAAAGAAAAAAAAAGGTCACTGCCTTCCCTGGACCCCATAAAGGTGTGGACCCCTAGTACTGTGATGGCAGCGAGGCCCACTGACCTGCTGTCTGACCACCTGGTGCATGTATCAAGGACCAGCTGGTGGAGAACTCCTGACTGTCCCAGGATTTCAGCTCAGCTTGGTCCTGTTGTTGACATAGCACACTCAAATTGGAAGTAAGATTTGATTTTTATCTCTTCTCTATTTACTCTGTCCAACTGATTGCCATGTTGTTAGACTTGGCCTCATCAACATTTCTCCAAGTCGTCCCTTCCCATCGCCACTGTCACACCATCTCATGTGTGTTATCCAGTGTTCACTAAAAAACAAAACAACAACAAAACAAGACAAAAAAAAAAAAAAGAAGTCCTCTCGTTACCTAGGGCTGCATCAGTTTCTCAGGCATCAGCCTTGAGTCAGGCCTGGAGTTGCTGATACTTACACTGACGTGATGATCTCACCTTCTCCACAAAGTGATTTGTGGTGGGAAACTTTTAGTACCTGTCCAGAGATTCTGCACCTCATTAGTGCTCATGGGGTTGTATTACAATCAGCCTACGAAGGAAAAGGAAGACACTGAAAATCAGCATTGGAAAAAAAAATAAAGTGCAGGCCTGGGAAATGCAATGCCTTCAGTCAGGAGACTTTTCAGAATGGCCAGCGTTCTCGTCTTGAATGGGAAATGGCTTTGTCTGTCTGCTTTGCTTTGGGTTTTGCCCTGTAGGTCCTCTGCCAGTTCCAATACTACAGTCCTAAACATGCTGACAAGATATCCAGCTTGTCCAAATAGGGAAATAGTGGGGCGCTTAAAGAATTTGATTAGTGCAGTGTATTTTCCATATCAAGTAATTTAGTTGAAGCCCAGGAAACGTCACAGGCACGAACTGCTGGGGTTTTAGAGGAAGAGCATGCAGTGAACCGCCAAATCTCAAGAGTTTTTCATAACCTCAGAAGTAACTCTATCCTTATAGTTAATCAGTGGCATAGTTAGGAATTCAAGAGAAAATTGCTTATTTTGCCAGCAATGTCTGTAGACATTCAAATTCAAATAAACAAGAAAAGCAAATGACCCAGAGATGTAGCCTTCGAGAGCTTCCTTGGAATTCATAATAACCTTCCCTTTAAACAGTACTGGATTTAGATGAACCACATCATCTTGGAATTTGAGGAAAAGGGGAAATGGCTCTTTTAAGTACTCTCCTGGTTTCCTGTATCCTTTCGGAGCTGAAGAACTAGAAGGAAATGATATACTGGTTTTATGATACGAGAAAGGATATGATATGACATGTGATTGATATTGGGCCTGAAGCTGTTTTCTCTGACTGATGTGACTTGACACGTTTTCAGGCAGAGTGACCTTGGCTATCCACAGAGTGTGTTTGGCAGACAGTCCGCCTACTGGCTTCGTCTTTTAACTCTCTGCACTCATGGATAGCAGAGGCCCAAGCTCTCTCTCTGTGTCTTCATATGTTTGTCATGAGACCCTGGTGAACTCACAGAGTGAAACTGTGTTGTGGAAAGTAAACCAATGTACAAAGAAAACACATTCTGTTTTCTTTTCATACCGTGAGAGTAAGCCAAATCAAAACCACCCTCGTTATCCAAATTAGTTAAACGTGGTCCAGCTATGATATCTGGTCATTTTCTACACCTGCAAATGAAAAGTGCATTGTTCATACATTGGTATCGTGACTGGATCTATAGCTCTGAGATCTTAGGAGAAAATTAGAGGCTCACTGGGTTGCCTATGCGGTTAGAATAATATGTTCTGTGGAATTAGTACTAATTTAAGAAATTTTTGCTGAATAGAGTAATAAATGGGCAAGTCTTAGCCACAGAAATGAGTTCATACTAAGGAGGCCAGAGTTGTAGTGAAAGCCAATTGCCTAGAAGTCAGTGTCTTTTCTACACAAAATTGCCATTTAATTTTTTTTATTTGTGTGTAGACATACAGGGAACAGAGGGAGAAGTACACATGAGTGAAGGTGCCTGCGAAGGCCAGAAGAGAGAGTCAGATCCCCAGAACACAGTTCCAGGAGACTGTAAGCCACCCAACCCGAGTGCTAAGGACTGAACTTGGGTCCCCTGAAAGAGGTGAGCCATATCTCCAGCCCCACATGTTCCATTTTAAATAGCTGTGGATTTTCATTTGTACTTGGATTTATATATATTGATCCCCTTAGCATCCATAAGCATAGATATATTTATTTAGTTCATTCCTGATGTATGCTTATCTTTTTAAATATCACTAGCAAGAAAGTAAATGAGACTGAATGGATTTAGCCATTACAATGTCTGCATCTTTATAATATAAATATATTATATATCAAGTGGATTCTTCTTTTTTCTTTTCATGTGTTTATGTGTGTGGCATGCATGCATGCAGGTATGTGTACATGTCCACTTGTATGTGAGCACATGTGTATGAGTGTGGTGCATATGTCCATGAAGGTACTTGGGGAGGTCTGAGGTTGATGTTCGGCATCCTAATTGATCTCTCTGCTTCTTTAGTCTTTGAATATGAGTGAGAACTCAAACCCACAGCTCACTGACATGGCTAGTCTTGCTAGCCAGCTTGTTCTGGGGATCGCCTGTCTCTGCATGAGGCTGGGGTTTAGAGAGGTCACTATACTCACCTTGTATTTATGTGGGTTCTGGGGATCGAGTCCCCTCCAGTCCTCTTGCTTACACAGCCAACACTTTAACCTCTGAGCCATCTCCCAAGTCTGTGGCTTCTTGAAGGAATATAAAACTTGAGAGGCTACTTGGTTCTCTTAAAACTACCATGCTCCTTCTAGGTGCTGATAGTTTAAATGCTTATTCATTTGCCTGTATAGACATGTATGCAAAATTTTCAAAATAAATGTAATTACACTCTGATATTATCATTCTTACTAATGGAATACTAAGGAACTTTGTTAAGTAAAAGATTTAACAAAAGATTTCAGAGTATTATAGTTATAGTAAATAAAGATAGTTTGTAAATGTGAAGAAGCCATTCTGGTGAAAGACTTGAAAAATTAAACAGAAACATCTTAAGTTCACTCCACTCTGCCAACTGTGTACAATAACATACAACTCTATGTTAGAGTATGAAGAAAGGCCCAGCTTGTTCTTAAAAAGTGTGAAAACAGAGAAAGTAGAGGGTTAGTGAAATTTAGTTCACAATACTTAAACCTGTGATGTATTATCTTTATCTGTGTCTAGATAGACCTCCTGTACATAACTTCTACATGTGTCAGTGGGACAGTAATCAGGTCACAAAGACCTTGAGAGCATTTTGTCACCGCCCCTCCCCCCCCACACTCAAGTGCACACATACGCACCCACTATATCATAAATTAGGTTAAGTTCAAAACACACAGTGCAGCAGCCAACTGTGTGCCGCTCCTTGGCGAGCAGCATTTTGAGCAACCCTTGTTCCACACACACGGCCTGAGCACCTGGGCTGTAGTAATCAGTTCCTTGGCTCCCCATCAGTACGGCTTGTGAAAGGTGACTCTTGCCTGGAAGGAATCCCTACTTCATCATTTGCTCTGATAGAAGGTTCCACTCTACCTGGTATATTTCTTCTGTAGGCTTTCGTCAGTTTTTAAACAACGGTCTCCGTGGAGTCAGTATCTACCACCATGGATGGCCTACACTGACAAATGAGTAAGACTAGGCATCTTGGTTGAAAACTAACAGGTTCTTTTTAGCTTGCTAGGTATTGAGAAGTCCTTTACAAGCAAATAAATAAGTAAAAATAACAAACCTCCTACAGTAACTGCTACCTTTGCCTCTCAAGGGTGTGTACTTTCTTCTTCTGTCCAAAGATCTTGCCCCATGCCAAAGTGGAGCATGTACCCTGCAATAAAATCCTTCTCTGTGGCCTTAAAGACTGATTTTCAAAGCACAGGCCACACGTTAAACTACATACTGCCCTGGGGTTTGCCAACAAGAGCTAGAAGTTAAGAATACCTTCCGTCTTTAGGTATTAAAATCATGTTCAGCACTGACAAATAAACATGGCATCCCTAGAGTGAGCAAAGAAAGGGAACGCCCCTCTTTACAGTGAGTGTGAAGACAAGTAAATGCAGGAAAAGGAGAGAACTGTGCCTTTGTCCGAGGCCCAAGGTCAACTCTGCCACTGCCCCCTTTGAAGCTAACAGAATGCCTGCCCCCATCTTTGGCAATTTTTCTGATTTGCTTTAAGGACACAAGAGTTGGACATCAGTTATCACATGAAGCAGCACATGGAGACATGGTTGCATAAAGTAATCATTAACAGTCCACTGTTGAAAATAAATGTCGCCAGAAGTAATTCTTATCGCAGTATCAAACATTAAAGTCCTGTAAAATTTCCTTTGCAATGTTGAAAAGGGATAAAATGAAAAACTTCAGAATGCTTATTTATTGGGGAATAAGAAACCTCTAATTGAGAATTAAAATAAGAATGTGAAACTTCAATGAGTGAATTATTCCTTTGACTTTATTTCTGCCACTTGGAATGAAGAGCATGGCCCAGGACCAACAGGCACACACTCCCCAAGTCCTGGAAAACCAAGAACCAAGGAAAGGCTGCAGAGAAGAGTTCTCTGGATAAGCAAAACAAAAGTGTGCCTACAAATTAAATTGAAAACTACACTTAGCACATCTGTCATGGTTTTATTTTCTCTGTAAATCACTCAGACTTGTGTATTTAAATGGGCCATTCGGTGTGTAGCTAAAGAAGACTAGTTTTTATCACCACCTTTACCACGTACATAGAGACAAGCCCAGGTCTTGGTAGAACGTTTCCTTCATTCATTCTCTCAGCTGACAATGCAACAGAGTCCATGACCTTGCCAGAGAACTCTGCTGTGTCATAGTTGATAGTCAACACACTATAAATTCAAACAAGACCCAGAAGACCAGCCACTTCCCGGAGCTTACAGAGTCAGCATCATCAGGGAAATACCCTGGGGGGGGGGGGAGTATGGGAGCCATGAGGAGGAGGCGCTGGTCTTCTGGAATGCTGGGAAAGTCCAGGAAGGCTTGTGATGGCTGTGTCTTCAACAGTTGTACCTCAGAGCCCTTCTTCACTTTTCAATTTCTTGACCTTCTTAGGTCTCCATTTGAAACTGGGGACCCTTTGAGCATTAAATGAGGCCTCGATGCCAAGAATGGGAATTAGAAGGTGTTGACTTAGGGTGCAAGAGCAGGTAAGGAAAGCTGTAGCATGGAAAACAGATTTTGCAGAAAACTGGAACTGGATGAAACAATGTGAAAAAGCAAAATGTCCAGGAGAGGCTTGGTCTGTTTTATATTTCTGGGTAGCATTTACATTTTTTTGTTCCGAACTGCTTTTTAAACATTAATAATTCTGAAGGTATCACATAGGTCCAGGAATGTTGCCAGCATTTCAGGGCATGGAACTCTGAACCTCTTCACTGTGGGTTTTTAATCATTTCAATTCCAACATTAACTTTGCACAGACTGTTCACATTAGTGACTGGTAATTAACATTAGCTGATCAGGGACAGGCAGGTTTACGGATGATCATGTGTTTTGAGCACAAGCCCTTAAAGAAATCAGTGGTGCAAACAAAAGGCATCTAAAACCACTGAAGCCTCTGGAAGAACAACTGTTCTTGTCTGTCATGGATCTTGGCTTCCTGTCTAGCCTTCTGTTTAAGAGCCATGTTTCTGAAGACCTTGCTGAGGACAGCTGTGTCCAAGGAGATGCCCACAGACTACCCGTGGGCATGAGGTGATTGTCAGAGCAAGCTCTTGCATAATACTTGATCTTTGACCTCTTAGTGATTGTTTTTTTGCGGGTAGCAGCAGCAGCTGGCACTTTGTGTGGTGGTGTTGACTCCAGCCACCAGAGCGCTGCCGCACACAGGTGGCCACTATTGTTAAAACGGACAACGGTTTTGCATCTGGAGCAGTGTCTGACCAGAAACAGCACCACTTTCTCAGGGGTCACAAACCCATTTCTTGTTGACAGTAACTAGCGTGGGCTATAGCAAGAAATGACAATGTTTGCTTTCCCCAAAGCAATAAGCATTCATATGCTATCAAAACTGAACTAGGAATCAAAAGAACAATTTAATTGCTAAGAGCTTCAACACTTACATTTTTGTTGTTTTAAAGATAAGGCTATGGCACTGGGCCGATGGCACCTGGCCAAGCTCCCTGAGTCCTATTGAAGAGAGAGGGGAAGGATTGTACAAACTAGGTGGGGGGAGGGGGGTGTCAAGGTCATGACAGGGTAATCCACAGAGACAGCTGACCTGACCTCCTGGTAGCTCACGGACTCTGGACCAACAGCTAGGCAACCTGCATAGTACCAAACTGGGCCCTATACATATGTGTGACAGTTGTGTAGCTTGGTCTGTTTGTGTGGCTCCTAGCTTGATCTGGCTTCTGGGAACCCATTCCCCAATGCTGGTTTGCCTTGATGCAGGAGGAGGAGCTTGGTCCTGCCTCAACTTGATGTGCCATGCTCTGTTGACTCCCATGGGTGGCCTTACTCTTTCTGAATGGAGGCAGAGGAGGAATGGATGGAGGGAGGGATTAGAAGGGTGGTAGGGGGAGGGAATGAAAGGAGGGGAGGGAAGGGAAACTGTGGTCAGTATGTAAAATAAATGAAAAAAATTAATTAAAAAAAAAGATAAGGCTATGGAGATGGCTCAGTGTATAAAGCACTGGTTGCTATCCTCAGAACCTGTGTAAAAGCTGGCAAGCATTCAGCTACCCGTATTAGCTGTATTGGTTGGTTCTGAGTTCAATAAATAAAGTCAAGAGTGATCAGGAAGATGCTTGACATCAACTTGGGGCCTTTGTATACACACAAACATGTACACATATTCATACACACATGTAAGGTAGCCTACATGGGAACACACATACACATATAACATGCACATATTCACACAAAAATTAAATTTAAAGGCCAGAAAAATATATATTATACATTTTGAGAGAATATTCTAACTTTGAATTCTTTTCTTCATTGCCTCTTTATTTGGAACTTTATTCAAACTCTCTTAATTACTGCATCCAAAAATCTCAGGACCACAACTTTACAAAAAGAAGTCTGGATTTAAAGGGACTCCCATTTCTGCTAATTCTTAACATTACCCAATATCAAGTTCACTTTGGTGTTAAAGAAAGGGAAAATCACCATGCCTCATTGCACAAATTCCCAGAAAAACAGGGCACGAATAAACTGTTTTTATGACATCATTTGAGTAAAGGATGGGAAGGAAGTAGTTAGAACAGAACTGGACATACCAAAAGGTAGAGGGAGTTATTGCCCAAGGATGATGAAGAAGAAATAAAAGTAAACAAGACAAATGAAAGCAAGGAGTAAACCCCGGCAGTAATCCATGATAGACTCAAGAAAGACCCAAATGAGGGGATGTTTCTGTGCAGAGGGAGGAGGCTGTGGGATGTGATCAGCTCCCCCATAACAGAAAAGCTGCCCACATCACCACTAAGTTGCTTTGTGCTAAAATCAGTATAAAGTACTTTGCAGAAGACTGGCTTTATCTGAATTCAGTGTAGTCATCTGGGCCCAGATATCCTTGCATGCACAAAACAGGGTTGCAGTCACTGATCATCCTCTTTACCACCTTTTACATCATCTCTCTTCATAGCAGCTACTTGGTAGGGAGCAGAGTGAATGAAGTCCTGAGTGAATGTATATTGGTGACATACACATGGCCATGTCAAGAACCCCAGACCCTCAGACCCATGGAGGAATGGTAAAACATTCCCTCTGGGATAAGGCTCAGAAGGAAATGACAAAACCTTTCCCCAGGGACCCAGTGTGAGTGTTGATATTTTGTGTATAGAAAACGATCAACATAGTCTTTTGTCCCCAGCTATCTGTGGCCTGAAGATGGCTCCAGTTCAGAGACTGCTCCTACTCAGATTGACTAAACCTACTTGATCCAGATGTCCACCATAAACCCTGCCTCCTAGTTTATCTGTATTAATAACTCCAGACTTCTTATTCAGCTGTATACAATAACACTCTCATCTCTGGTCAACTCTATATAATAAACACTCAGAGCTTCCAGAGTACTGTGGATTTTCCAGCAGTGAACTCAGACCACCTGATCCCAGCTTTCTGGCTGGGTTTTCATGTCTTTTTCTTTGTTCCCTTGCCTCCCCAATCAAACTCATCCCTGCAGGCCTTGCACAGACATGGCACTACTTTTTGGAACACGCAGTTCAATGCTCAAGCCTGTGCAAGGCCAATAGCTCTAAGTAGATAGTTAGAGAAGAGCAGTCATGACCACTTTCTTTTATTACAGGATTGCATGGCCTGTTTGGCAGAGGACTATGTGACCGAATTATGACATATACATATTTTTAGTGTCTGCTCTTTGTAGACAAATTGCTGAAAATGTAATTTGTTGGATAATCTTCCATCAAGATTAAACTGAAATACTCTTAATGTTAGTGCCAACTGTGGTTTCTGGTTGACACTGCTTGGCAATTAGGAATACCATGAGGGGTTCTTGTTTGTTTACTTAACACGATTAAGACAAATTTTTTTTAAAAAGTCTTCTAAAAGGCTTGCTTAAAGTCAAATTAGCTTCAAATACTTCAAATGAGCTGTACCTAATACAGTTTCTAACATGAACAGAAATAGTGGTTTATGAATCTTTGAACTTTCATTTAGTGTCTTGATTGTGAAGATTTGAATATGTAAGTGTAGCCACTAAAGAGAAGCTTGACTAAAGTATTTTCATAGTATTAACAAATAAGTATTTGGAAGCTTATTGTCAATGAACTTTTAAATATATTCTTATGGGAATTAAAAGATCACTATCCCCAATAACACTCATTCTTCCAACCACCATAAAAAAAATAAAAGTCTAAAGTATTTCTTCTGGAGAAAATAGACACAGAAAGTGAGTGGCTGAAGACTGTGTCTCTTTTGGAGATGCTGAAGATATCTGGGGAATTTTAACTTTGAATTTCCTTAAGACTTTAATTTCAGACATTTTTAGTTACCAGAAGGGTATCTCTTCCCCATGTGTAGTAGTAACATTCTGAAAGATTTTAAGGTTCTTTTCAAAAGGTTCATATTTAAACAGTAGTAGTGATTGTGCCTTAATACATGTCTTCAGCATTAGGAATTGGGGGATTTTTGCTCATCTCTCCAGCTCTATTATTGACCCAGTGTGCAACCCTCAGGAAGTTAGCTTATCCTTTCTTCTCTTCACTCATGAAACTGACTTGCCTTGAACGGATTGTGAAAACAAACATTGGTTTAAGTGCTGCAGAAACAGACTTACCTTGGCAGCTCCTCACAGTGTACTTTTGTAAGTGATTCTGTATAAATTGCTGCCAATCACAGGAGGTACTGGGAGTATTGTTTCTGGCACTGTCCACTTTCGAAGTCATTGTCTCCTGTCTTCCAAGCCTTATCCAGACAACTTGGGACATTAGCTCTTTAGTAAGGAGACAGACCTTGCCATCATGCCAACAAAAACAAGTATCTAAGCTAAACGTGGCAGTGGTTGTACTTCCTTTAATGATCCTTTTAGTTTATCATGCCATCTGATACACACTGTGTACATTGAACATGGGTGTCCATTCACTGGACCATCATACATTCCACCTCAAGAGCAGCAATGTTGATGCCCTTGGCTGCCACAAAGTAGCAGCATGCCCACTAGCTTCTCCATCACTGACCCCAACACTGACCTTCAGAATGAAAACAGAATTACAATTCAGGATGCAGTTTCCCAGACAAAATACTAGAAGATCAGTTCAGTGTACATATTACACAAACAACAGCATACTTTAAAACAAAAATGGTTTATCTGAAATTTATACTAAGAAATTATCATTTAAATTTAAACTAAATATTTTTATTTCCTGAATCTGGCAATTCTACTCAAAATAGATATGACTCTTGTGATGAGATAAACTTTTTAATTTAAGTGTTTATCCTTAATAGTTTATTCAGTTACCTATTCTTCCTGAGTTATGAAACTCTTTAGCTAGGAAAAATCAGTATTACTTAGCTTGATCAGATATTTATCACACAGTACATGAAGGAGACAACCCCTACATCCCACCCCACCCCACCCTGAATAGCAGGGACTTCCTGCTAGACCCTGGATTAAACACAAACCACACCCAAGCACATGTTTTCACAGAGAGATCCTTTACTAAGCAGGGAAGAAAAGATAAAGTGACTGCTTTCTGACTCAGGCAGAAAAACAGCAGCAAATGACCTTGCAGGTGTAATTTGTAAGAGGAGGAAAAGGGGAGATCTGTGTTAGAATGGGCTAGGATGCTATAGTAAAGGGGACAGGGGAAGAAGGAGAGGGGAAGGGGACAAAGTGAAGGGGGAAGGGGTATTTGTCCTGGAGGAACAAAGGACTGCCCCTGGATAGAAAGGAGACAGACATGGCACACAAGCAAATGGTGGTTTATAAAGGTAAAGGAGAAACCCTGTGTTAGGATGAGGTGTTTAATTTTTAATTGGGCATGTTAATGAGGGCAGCCAAAGGGGGTTTCTGGCTGTTGGGCTTTAATACTTTGATAGCTGGACCTTGGTAGTCAGCCTCAGGAGGCGGAAGTGGCCAAATAAGGGAATGGACCTTGGTGGCTAGCTTTAGGAATGTAACCTAATGGTTTAGCAAGGCAGAGGGTGTGGGGGAAGAGCAAGGCCTGCCAGAGCCACGTGCTCCAGTGGGCTAGTGTCCCTTCAGCACTAGATTCACATTTTTCAATTCCCTCGGGAAAAATGGATATGCTAGAATGCATATGTGTCATATTTCTGAAAGGTTTTTTCTTTTGTTTGTTTTTTGTTCAGTTTTGTTTGAAGTAGGGTCTCACTATGTAGCTCTAGCAGGCCTTCAATTCATGATGTAGACCATCCTGGCCCCAAACGTAGAGAAATCTGCCTGCTTCTGGCTCCCGAGTGCTATATTAAAGTCCTGCACCATCATGCCCAGCTTTGTTTTTTTTTTTAATGGACTATTCTAGTTAGCATACAAAATAATAAATTTCATGTGATATCTTCATACATATGTGCAGCAGGCCACAAGAATATATTATAGAGATTCAGCTGTATATAATAAGCTATACCTTAACAGATTAAGGAGTCTTTCAAGAGGAAGCCATTTATCAAGGAATATTTGGTGTTATTTAGCTTATTAATACATATCAGCAGTCTTCTGCCATGAAATTCTTGTGTGCCAATATACTACTAGGCATTATGGCAAACAGTTTAGCTTCTCAGACCTGCTGCTGATCCACTAGATAACACTTTCAGCAGGTTCTAAGAGTGGGCTGTAAATGCATAGCTTTGTTTCTTGTGCAAATGAAGCTCAGACCATCCCCTTCCTTCAAGCCTAGCAGCGTTGCAGAGCAATTGACTCAGGACAATAGGGCTTTTTGGTTTTTTTGGGTTTTTTGTTTTTTTTTCGAGACAGGGTTTCTCTGTGTAGCTTTGCGCCTTTCCTGGAGCTCACTTGGTAGCCCAGGCTGGCCTCGAACTCACAGAGATCCACCTGCCTCTGCCTCCCGAGTGCTGGGATTAAAGGCGTGCGCCACCAATGCCCGGCTAGGGCTTTTTGTATAACCAGGTGCAGTAAGACTGAAGAGGAACTCCTGGCCCAGGCAGAGTCACATGGCCAGAAAAGGAGGAACAAGGCAGATCTTTTGTAGACTATGGCTCAAGCCAAGGAGTGAGGAGCAAGGAAAAGTTTTTTGTAGACTGTAGGTGGATTTGTATCAGGTCAGGAGAGGAGAAGAAGGAAAGATGGAGGATGTAGGAACAGAGGACAAAGATGAGATTGTAGGTATAAGAGATTAGTTACTATTAGGCTATTAGAGGACAGAAAAAGAAGGGACAAGGAGGAATGGAGTGTCAGGACAGAATTGAAACTGTATAGATAGAATTTTGTCTTAGAGAAATAAAGTAAATGGGTAAAAGAGCATGGTGTACATAGATTCTTTTCCCTCAGATAACCCCACACCAGACATAGCATCTTCCCCAGGACCCTGGGAGGGATTTTCTCAGGGCAGGCCCTTGGAAAAATTCCATTACATATGTATCATTGTGCCTAGCTCATATTCACCCTCTATTATTCCCCAACCTACCTCCCAATTGACACTATCCCTATTCATTTCCCTAAATAGTCCCCTTTCTACTTCCATACCATCTATTCAATATTGAAACTGAGTTCCACATATAAGGGAAAACAAATATTTGAATTTCTGAGTATAGCTTACTTTGCTTAAACATTAGGATTTCCAATTTGATTTATTTTCCTGCAGAAGACATATTTTTATTCTTTTTTCTAGTTAAGTAAAATCCCATTGTGTACAAGTCACATTTTCTCTATCCAATAATTCCTGATGAGCATCTAGAATGATTCCATAATGACTACTGTGCCCATTGTTGTAGTAAACACAGATGTGCAAGATCTGTGGTGCGCTAGATTAAACTGCTCCAGTATATACCCAGGAGTAATATAGCTGGATCTTACACCATAGCTATTTTTAGTTTTTAAGGAAGCCCCATAGTAATTACCACATTGGCTCTACGAGTCTATGTTACTACCAGCAGGAGATAAGTTATATGCTTGCCATCTTCCTTTGTTGTTTGTTGATTAAATAATAGCCACTCTGCCCAGGGTGAGATGAACCTTAATGTAATTTTAATTTACATATTCCTGATAGTGATGATGGACATCTTTCCATGTGTTTATTGGCCATTTTTATTTCTTCTTTTGAAAACAGTCCGTCCATCCAATATACGCACCCCTTTATTGATGGATGATTTGTTCTGAGTATTTGATTTTGGAGTTCTTTATAGATTTTAGAGAATAGTAATTTTAGATAGTTGGGAGAGAGTTCCTCCCATTCTGTAGGCTATCTCACTCTGTTTATACTTCTTGTTTTCATTTATTCCCATTTGTCCAGGCTTCAGCTTATTTTCTAAGCTACTAAAGTCCCTTTCAGAAAGCCACTGACTGTGACTGTATCTTGACATATCTTGGTAGTTCCTTTAGCAGTTTCAGAGGTTCAGTTATTGCAATAAGGCATCTGATCTGTCTTGGTTTTATCTTTTGTGCAGGGTGAGAGATACAGATCAGCTCCAGTCTTTTACATGTGATTGTCTAGTTTTCCCAGCACCATTTGCTGAGGGGCTGCCATTGTTCCAATGTGGGTTTTAAATACCTTTGTAAAGATTGGGTGGCTATAACTTTTCAGGTTCATTTCTGTATCTTCCAGTCCATTCCCTTAGCCTATATGTCTATCTTTGTGCAATGCCATACTGGTTTTATTGCTACACTCTTTAGCATAGCTTTAGACCAGGTATTGTGCTTAGTCTGGCATTGCTCTCTCTTCTTAGGATTGCTTTGGCTATTTAAGGTCTTTTGTGTTTTGTCAATCTTAGGACTATTTCTTCTAGTTCTGTGGACAATGTGCTCAGAATTTTGATGGAGTTTTATTTCATCTGTAGATCACTATCAGCAATGTAGTCATTGCCGAAATGTTAACATCAGAGGTCTTCCCCTCTTCTAGTATTTTCATGCTCTTTTCTTTAGTGCTTTGGTGTTCACATTGTAGAAGTCACTCATGTCTGTGTTTAAGTTCATCCCTAGGTGTAGATTTTTAAGCTCTTGAGAGTGGAATTTTTTCCCCCTGATTCCTAACCCAGCAAGTTTATTATTAGTCTATAGAAAAGTTATTGGGTTTTTGTATATTGACTTTTTACTCTGTTACTTTGCTGAAGACATTTTATAAGCCTAAAGAGTTTCTGGAACAGCCTTTAGTGTCCTATCATTGGGAAATTTGGGTAACTTGACTCCTTCCTTTCCTCTATATCACTTCTGGTTTTTTTTCTTTTTTGTTTAGCCAAAACTTCAAATATTTTATTGAATAAGAGTGAGTAGAGTAGGTCTTGTCTCATGCTTTAAATATTATCACTTAGTGTAATATTGACTACAGGTTTCTCATATATAGTTTCTACTATGTTGCAATAGCTTCCTTCTATCCCTTGTTTCATCACGATTTTTAGCAGAAAGGGATGGTGAACTTTGTCAAAGACGTTTTCTGCATCTTTTAAAGTGATGGTGTGGTTTCCATCCTTAGGTCTATTCATATACTGTATTATATAATACACTTATTTTTATATCTTGAGTCATCTTTGCATATCTGGAATAAAGCCATATTGGTCACAGTATGTGATCCTCTTAATGTGTTCTTGGATTCAGTTTGCAAGAATTTTATTGAGAATTTTTATGTCTATGTTTATCAGGCAAACTTGGTCTCTTTTCTTTTCATTGTGTCCTTATCTGGCTTAATAGACTGAGTTTTAGAGTGTTCCTGTCAGTGTTATAGAACAGTCTGGGAAACGCTGATGCTAGAATTTGGCAGTGAGAGTCAATCCTGACCTTTCACCTCTAAGAGACTTTATTATTGCTTCAATCTCTTGCTTGCTGTTGGTCAGCTTAAGTTGATACATACTTTTGATTGATTTTTTTGTAAGACATGTGTGTTTAGGAATTTATCCATTTCTTCTATTATTTCCAGGTTTGAAAAAATGTTTTAAAGTCATTATAGTGGTGACACATGCCTTTAATCCCAGCACTTGGGAGGCAGAGGCAGAAGGATCTCCAAGTTCGAGGACAGCGTGGTCTGCATAGTGAGTTCCAAGACAGCCAAGACTACATAGAGAAACCCTGTCTGGAAAAGAAAAAAAAAAATGTTTTTAAAGTCTTCTTCAACAGCCCTCTGCATTTCATTGGTATCTGTTGTAATGCCTCCTATTTTATCACTAATTTTATTATTTTGACTTTTTCTTTAGTGAATTTGGCTCAGAGTTTATATTTTCTTTAGCACCTGTGCTATTAAGTCCTTTCTTGACCATTGTTCTTTCTCTTCATATCCTGCTTTTGAGTATGGCTTGTTCTTGCTTTCCTAAGACCTTGAGATATATCATTATTTGATTGAAAAGTCTCTGATTTTTTAATATACTCATTCATAGTTATAAATTTTCCTTTAGAAATGCCTTAGGTGTACACGAAAGTTCTGGTAAGTAGTACTTTTACTTTTATTTAATTCTGGGAACATCTTCATTTCCTCCCTCATGTCTATGAACCATTGGTCATTCAAAAGTTATGTCTTAGTATCCAAGTACACATACTGTGCATGTGATTTTTCTTGCTATTGATTCCTAGTTTTATTCCACTGTGACTTGATAAGACACAAGAGCTTATTTTCACTGTGCATATTTGTTCTGAATTGCTTTATGGCTAAAACATGGTTTATTTTAGAGAGAGTTCAATGGGATACTGAAAATAGTGTATGCCACAACTTTAATATGCTTTTAAAATCTGTTAAGTTCATGTGATATACAGTACTTGTTAACTCTGATGATTCTTTATTAGTACTTAATTGGGAGGGCCTGTCTATATTAACAGGAGTGAGGTGGTAAAGACACCTATTATTATTGTATCAGGATATATGTCTTCTTTCATGTACATAATAAAATTAGGTGCTCCAGCATTCAGTCCATATATAGTCACAATTTTCCTATCTTTTTAATGGATTGTTCCTTTTATTAAGATGTTGTATCCATCTTTGTCTCTTAGAATTAGTTTAGCTTTTATTGGGGGAAGTCAGGGTTCCCACTTTCTGGGCTTAGTCTTTCTTTTTAACAGGCTAATTTTAGAGGGATGCCAAAGGAAGTTCAAGGACAATTTTATTAGAACAAGTGAAAAACCAGCAGGGTCAGGCAAGCCCTGTTGTTGGCAGCTCTGCCTGGAGGAAGATGGAAAAGAGCAGGTGAGAACCGCATTCTCCTTGTAAGCAGCCACATGGCAGAAGGACAATGTGAGATGCCACAAACACTGCTTGATTGTCCTACCCTCTACCACACCACTATTTCCCACCCCATCGCACTTCTACTAGGGAATGTCAGCAACCCCATTATCGTTAACATAGTCATAGCTATGAATGACTTTGAGAGGTTCTTGTGAGAGGTCTTGTGTTATTTTCATGTGGTTGCCATTGTAAATGAACTGGCATTTTCCTTTTCTAATGCCATGTCACTTTACCTAGAGAGATGCCAACAGATATCATTCCACCCCAGATATGGCAACAACAACAGTCAAAGTAACAATTCTACCCAAGTCTAGCTTGATGAGCCAGTGAGTTTATTGGAGTTACTTACAGGATAAAGGGTTACTTGGAATAATATGAATGACTCAGCATAGCTGCATCCCTGCCAAGTTCTATCATATCATGAATGTGATATGGAAACTGCATCATGAAGTCCGACCTATCACAGGCTCTATATTCTAGTATATTCCAAGATCCAATGCATCTGGAGGGCATGAGGGATTGATGGTTACAATGTTATGTGAGATGCCACAAATACTACTTCATTATTCACCCTCTACCACACCACCATTTCCCACCCCATCCCATTTCTACTAGGGAATGTCAGTAACCCCATTATCATTAATATAGTCATAGCTATTGGTCTGTTTATTTCATTTCACTGGTTACTGGGCCAGGACTGTATCTATCCCAAGAAGGCAATGGAGTAATCAGAAGAAAAAATCAGTGTTACAACCAATAATAAAGTTCTTTATGTTGTCTTTTTGCTTTTAACTCTGGCATCTTGACTGTGTGTGTCATGAAGAGACTGTTCTTTATTCATGTCTGCTTAGGGTTCACATATAATGTCTCCTGTGTTTAGGTATTTATTTCTCTTCATGTAGAAGTCTTTCTGTAATAATTTCATTGTATTGATTTTTCTAGGCCTTCTTTTTTGCAGTTCCTTCTTCTACCACATTGATTTATTAATATTTGTATTTAGTCATTTGGTTATGTCTCTGATATCCTGGGCATGATGCTGACACTTGTTTTTTTTATCTTTATTGACATTTAAACTCAATATTTCCTCAATCTTCTCCTCCATCCCTGATAGTCTTTCTTCTGCTTATTTTGGTCTAGGGGAGATAATTTCCTTATATTTTTAGTTGGTTCATTGACTTTTTTATTCTAACAACTGTGGCTTTCTTTAATTTCAATTTCCCTGCTGTGTTTTTTATCTGTATCGCTGGCTTTTGCATCATTTTTCTGGCTTTATCTTCTGTATTGCTAGCTCTCTTTTCCAGGTCCTAAACTGATTCCTTTACTTTATTCATCTGATTATTTGTATTCTGGTAAATTTATTAATCCATTCTACAAATAAACTTCTGATGCTTTAATCTATTAATATACCCACTTCAGTATTTTCAAATTCAACTAGCTGAAAAGTTGTGATGTTTGGATACTTAGCTTTTGAAATTGTGGATCATGATCCCACATGAAGCTGTCTAACCACATGTTGGGGTAATGAAATTTTGCTAATAATAGAAGAGCCTGCACTCTTAGAGAAAACTGTCTCTCTCAGAAGCTAACAGTCAGCTGCTAGTAATTCCTCAGGTAGGGGTGGAATTTCACCCACAACTTAGATCTCTATGCTGGAATTTTGTCTGGCTTGGGCTTGTACAGATCTTGTGCATGCTGTGGCACTATTATGAGTTCATGTGTGCAGCTACCTGCCCCTGCTGTGTCCAGAAGACAGTTTCCTTAAAGATACCCAACACCTCTGGAGTTTGCACTCTTCCCACCGCTATTCCACAGTGCTCCATTTAGGGCTGAGCCATCTGCAGTCTCCTATTCTCTATGCCTTGGCCAGTTGTGAGTCTGTGACAATCACCACTTATTGCAAATAGAAGTTTCACAGATGAGAGTTACATTGATTATAGGTATAATGACAAGTCATTAGGAGTCAGTTTATGACTACATCCACTTAGCAAATAGTAATAGGTTCCTATCTAAGGCCTATGACCCATTGGGCCATAGGTCCTGGTCTGATAATAATGTCAAATGTAGGTTTCATCATGTAGTGTGGAACTGAAATCCCATGTTGATCATCCCCAAGTTGTTTGTGTCACTGTTCCGCCAGTGGGAATGTCTTGCCAGACCAGTCATTAGTGTAGCTTGCAGGGTTCACAACTGGATCAGAGTGATGGTTGCTTTTCTCCTCTGGGAGCATTCACAGCACTTTTCAGCACTGTGAAACCTCACCAGTAGGCATGCGGCTTCCAGGCCAATGCCTGCTTCCTTTCCTCTTGTTCCGTCACTCAAGTATACTATGCCTTGAGCCAGAGGGTCTTGCTGTAAAGTTCTGTAGAGTAACAAAGAGCAATGAAAATAACCTATAATATTTGGGGATCTAAGGAACCTCATTGTATACATAGACAGATAGATGATAGACAGATAGACAGACAGATAGATAGGTAGACAGATGATAAACAGTATCTTTGGGGAAGTATCTACAGTCGGTTTCCATATGACTCATTTGAAAGGTCATTAGATTTATTATCCCTGTCCATATTCCCTACTGCCTTCTGCAGGCCCACCACAATATAACCCTTTCTGTTCTATTACTCTCTTTTAACCCTTTATACCAATGCATTCTATCTCCCCTTCCTTTAAAGTCCCTCTGCATAGCCACCGGAGCTGTCTTCACTCTGGGAGCTTTCCTTTTTAACATGTAATGGGCCACTACTGTACACACGAACTTTTGTAGTCTGTAGGCTAGACAGGATCTTCCTCCCTCCCTGTGCTCCCAGACTGTATATCCTGAAGTGATAATGTTCTAGCTCACAGGCACTTGGGCATGTTTTGAGCTGTGTTAGGTTTCTTTTCACTGAGTTGCCTCTCTGTTTCTCTGTATATTTTGGCTGTCTTACCAGTCCCTTTGTGAATTTTCAATGTTCTTTCTCTTTTCAGAATAGAATCAATTCTTTGTTATCATGACTCTTCTCCTTCATCTTGCAACACAGTAACAAATTCTAATCCACCATCTTACCCAGAAATCACAATAGGACATCATGAATGCTGGTTCCATCATCAACATTCAACTAACAAGTGCTTTTATTGCTATTATTTTTTTCATATAATATATTGTTATTATATATTTTACCTGACGCACCTCCCTCCTCAATCAACTTCATTCTCGCTCCCCCAATTTAAAAAAAAATCAAAGTGAAAAAATACTAAGATAAAACAGAAAGTACACAGTAAACTTGGAGTCTGCTTTGTGCTGGCCATCTACTCCTGAATGTGGGGCCTGCCCTGGAGTGTGGTTGATATACCTGGTATCACTCTACAGAAGAAGACTGATTTTCCCTCTCCCAACCATTATCAATTGCAAATAATTTTTGGTTAGGGGTGAGACTGTGTGTATGCCCCCTTCTCCATACTGAGGTTTAGTCTGGTTTGAACTTTTGAGGGCCTTATGGATATTGTCACAGTCTCTAGGAGTTCATATGTGCATCAGCTCTGTTGTGTCTGGAAGACACTGTTTCCTTGGAGTCACCCACTGCCTCTGGCTCTTACAATTGTTCTACCTCCTCTTCCACATAGGTCCTTGAGCCTAAGAGTTAGATAAAGACATACTGTCAACTAACGAGTATTTTTGATCATATAACTATGAACAAGGCCTTTGCCAAAGAGATTAGTAAAAGCAACACACACACACACACACACACACACACACACACACACACACACAAATTCTATGTTGTAGAATGTTATTTTAAGGTATGTTACTTTTGCTTATGCTGTATTTGCTTAATTAACTCTGTGAAGCTGTGTTACTGTGCCTGTGTAAAACACCTGACGGCCTAATAAAGAACTGGCCAATAACAAGGCAGGAGAAAGGATAGGTGGGGCTGGCAGGCACAGAGTATATACAGAAGGAGAAAACTGGGAGAGGAAGATCTAGCAGCAAGAGAAGGAGGAGAACTCCAGAGGCCAGCCACCCAGCTACACAGCAAACCACAGAGTAAGAATAAGATTTACAGATGTAAGAGAACAGGAAAAGACCAGAGGCAAAAGACAGGATAATTTTAAGTTAAGAAAAGCTGGCAAGAGAAAAGCCAAGCTAAGGCTGGGCATTCATAATTAAGAATAAGTCTCTCTGTGTGGTGTGATTTATTTGGGAGCTGAGTGGTGGGTCCTCCAAAAGAACAAAAGAGTGAAAAACAAATAATAACAATTCTAATTAGGTAGTCAGGAAATTTCTAGACAAAGTAAATGTTTAATGAAGATCTGAAAGGTTTAATCCAAGAAACCAACTTAAAAATTGAAATATTAAACTCATTCATTTATATTTATTCGCTCATTCATCCCAGTATCCAGAATAACCTTACCATGTATCATATGCTGTTCAAAATAAATAGATTAAGTTACTTCAAAAACTAAGAATTACACTACAATAGACTGAAAGGTGTTTTACTGTTTTGTTTTTCTGTTTTAATTTACTGGGAATTTTTCTTCTCTATTTTTAATTAAATCTTGAAAAGATTTATCAAATTGTACCAAAACCCAATTCTGACTTTTTTATAGCAAACCTATATAACATTTTCATTGGTAAAACTATGTGTGTGTGTGTGTGTGTGTGTGTGTGTGTGTGTGTGTGTGCATATATGTATATGTTACTGACTCTGAATCTCTAGTTTTTCATTGGAATATATATATATATATATATATATACATATATATGGCACATATCAGAACTGTGTGGCTTATAAAAACATCTCAAAATGAATATACGCATTGTCCTTGTTAGGGTTTCTATTGCTATGAAGAGACACCATGACCATGGCAACTCTTATAAAAGAAAACATTTTATTGGGTGGCTTACAGTTTCAGGGGTTTAGTCTACTATCATCATGGCAGGACATGGTGGCATGCAGGTATATATAGTGCTGGAGAAGAAGCTGAGAGTTCTATATCTTGACCCACAGGAAACACTGGGTGTGGCTTGAGCATATACGAGACCTCAAAGCCCACCCCCACAGTGACATACTACCTCCAACTGGGCCATACCTACTCCAACAAAGCCAAACCTCCTAACAGTGCCACTCCCATTAAGCTTATGAGGGCCAATTATATTCAAACTACCATATTCCACTTCCTGGCTCCCATAAGCTTGTAAAAGTATCATAATACAAATTACATTTAGTCCAACTTCAAAGGTCCCCATAGTCTATCTCAATGATGTTTTAAAGTTCAAAGTCTTTTCTGAGATTCATGCAATCTTTTAACTATAATCTCCTATAAAATCAAAATAAAAAACCAGATCAAATACTTCCAACATATAATGGCACAAGATATATATTACCATTCCAAAACACTGAGAAAAGAGCAGAGTGAAGAAATACTGGACCAAAGCAAGACCAAAAGCCAGACAAAAAAAAAAAAAAAAAAAAAAAAAAAAAAAAACTCCAAACTCTGCATCTCCACGTCTGATGTCAAAACACTCTTGAGATCTCCAACTCATTTCAGCATTGTTGACTGCAACACACTTCTTTCTCTTGGGCTGGTTCCACTCTCTGTTAGCAACTTTCCTTGGCAGGTATCCCATGACTCTGGCATCTCCAACATCTTGGAGTCTCCAAGGCAACCTAGGCTTCACTTTCACAGCTTCAGGCAATGGCTATTCAGGGACACCTCTGGCCTCAGCAGCTTTCCTTAGTTGCTCTTTGACTTTAAAGCTAGAATAACATAACTAAAGCTGCCTAGTTCTGCTGCTTGCTGGGGCTGAAACATGGCACCCTCATTCAATTACATCTTCACCAAATTTCTGTTTTCCATGGCATGGCGGTTTGGAAGAAAATGGCCCCCAAATGGAGCAGCACTAATAGGAGGTGTTGCTTTGTTAGAGTAGGTGTGGCCTTTTTGGAGGAAGTGTGTCACTGTGGGGTCAGACTTTGAAGGCTCCTATGCTCAAGATATAACCCAGTGTTACAGTCCACTTTCTGTTGCCTGCATGATGTACAACTCTCAGCTACATCTCTAGCATCATGTCTGCCTGCACATTGCCATAACCCAC